>JAJONR010015435.1:0-14265 GCA_029582245.1 Solanum etuberosum
TTATATATATATATATATATATATATATATATATATATATATATATATATACTAGTTTCTGGACACGTGCAACGTACGTGTGTCTCATGCAATATTTTATAAATTCGTTAGGACGATTAAAATTCAATGAAAACATGCATGTAATGAATACTAAAATGCAACAATCTCAAATAAATGTTATGATAATAAATTTTTTATAGAAAATTAAATTAAAGAAGACTAATAGATAAATATAAAAAAATAAACATAGAAGAAAAAAATAACATAAGCATCCTTCTTAAGACTTTAATCATAACATTATATAAATGAAAATCGAAATACAAAATCGGTACATAATTTTCCAAGTTTTTGTCGACACCTTGTCTCATATCCAATCAAAATTCAAAAGTCTTCTCCATCGAGTCAAACTAAAGCATGAATCACTTTATTTTCGTAAAGTGATATATAATCAGACTAAGGTATATATATCATATACTTTAGATGTTCATGGCTTCACTACTTTAACTATAAAATGAAAAGGATAATTTTGGATGTGAGTTTCATGAAACAAAAAAGATGAAACTATGGTACTCCGGGTAGGCGTAAAATTACATCAAAGAAAGTTGACTTGAAAAGACCAACAAATCCAGTGAAATCAATGCAGACTTAACTAAAAATAGAACACAATGGAAGAAAAAGATGCATATAGATAATATCTATTAGTTGGAAATAGGTTTTATAGACTTGTTAGAAAACTGCTAATATAAGTTATTACCGGAATTGAGGTGTAATTATTGTTGTTGTATAAAAACAAGAGGCGTAACTATTTGGTATAATAAGGTAAGGGATACGATCTACTTACACTCTCCCTCTCCAGAATCTACTTGTGAGATTTCAGTGGCATTATTGTGTAGTTTATTTCATTTTCTAAAAGATCAGTAATAAGGTTAATCAAATTTAACAAATACATTACACATTAGTAGCTTCAAAGAAGTCAAATTACAAACAACAAAAAAATAGAACTTTGTGATCTCAAGTTCATTTTTGCTTCATTTTCTACCTTCTTAAACCAAATATTCACTTAGCTATAAGTCTACAACATGCAATCTGCTCTTGCAGGCAGCCTCTTGAAGAAACTAGTAGACAATGAAGGAAGTTTATGGCGAAATCTCGGGTGCCTTAACACGTAGTATCCAATGAGAAGCGCGACAACTTGGAATGGTGTGACATACATGACTATTGCAGCAAACAAACAGAATGTCACGAACAAAGCCGATGCCCTTGGATCTCTCCAGCTTAACAATGAATGAAACCTTTCCCCTTGAGTCGCTAAGTCCCCTATCACGGTCTGAATCCTGCCTCCAATGCTCCTCAAACGATCATATCTCATCCTCACCTTATCCGAGCCTCTTGATGTTGGGAATGTATCGAATTCTTCATCCAAATCATCGGGGAAAACAGCGTGAGCATGTGAAATATGGATGTCCATGTGAGGTGGATGTCTTGGTTTCAATCTATAGTGCCAAATACCAATCAAGAAAAGGTAAAGAAAGAATGTAGGAACAATCAATTGAGGGTAAAGGACTAATATAAAAAAGAGTATATGGATTAGAATTGTTGTGAGTGGATTCTTCCAATGACATATATGATCAAACCATTTTCCAATAGCCAATATTGGACTCACAACATAGATTAATCTGAAAAAGTTAGCCTTAGCTCTCCTTACGCTCCATATGTGCGAACCAACGTCTAGCATGTAGTCCACGACCTCTTTTTTCAACGGTGGCTCTGCTCGTCCTAGCCTTGTTGAAAGTATTTGAATAGTTTGGAACCTGAGGAAATCTTGCTGACTGATAGACATTGGATGAGCATAATGCATCTTTGGAAACAACGGTTGAGCGTATTTAGACAACATATTGACATAAGACGTACACGAAAACCTCACAGCTAGTTGAACTTCTCCCATCTTTTTAACGCCTGATGGATGCAGGACAATAAGAGGGTAGGAATGTGTGTATACCTTCTCTGTTTCAAGTGTTGAGAGCCTAATCCTCACCTTTCCAATGCTCGTACATTTCCCCCCTTGTAGGTATCCGTTATCGAACACTCCGACTGTGATTACAGTACAAGGATCATGTACTTCCCAAGTGTACTGTTCATTCCATTGTGGTGACAAGCTATCGATGATTGTCCTTGTACGAACCCATTTTGGCCCGTACTTAGCTACACAATAGGCATCTGTCGTCCCTTGTCCATCCTTGGACTTCATAGCTGACAATCCTGTTGCACTTATTATCCCCAATTCAAGTAGTCCAATGCTGGATTTCCATAAAAGCTTCGACGTTGGCTTGAAATCACTACTGTAATGTATCGATTCATCCAACACGTGATATCCGCCATCCAAACTAAGCCTCATATGAATCTTACTAGCAAATTTACTCTCCTTTTTTTCCCCTTCTACAACTGTATACTTCTCAAGATTGTGCCATTTAGAAGGAACAGGTTTGTTGTCAAGCCTTCTAGGGACAATGCTTAAAGGAAGCACACATTTTCCCAAAAACTCGAAATTCGATCCAACTTTATCCTCCACAGTTATAACCAAAGGCTCTTCAAATGGTTCAGCTACAACAAAAACCAAGTCCTCATTCCACATTGGATTGCAACTTTTTATCGGAGAAATTTTCGTTTTCAAGGCCTGATTTCCACATATAACCTTCACACAGCACTCGGGTTGTCGATTCTTTTCACTTGGAAGCAAATCTTGACATTCAATGACATTAACTCTGATATACCAAAGTCTAGGAGAAAGATATACCTTTCCTCTAATTCTTGAAATCCCCTCACTTCCCACAGCTGCTGCATCCGAATGCCACGCATCACAAAACGCCTCGTCTGCTTGAGTTCCTCTCCAAACAGCAACCATGATTTCCCCTTTTTTCAACTTTTCACCTCTTTTATCCTCTAACCTATACCATTGTGGGGCTAATGAACTATCCGGTGGAACTCTTCTCGGTACATCAACGAGATCAAACACGACTCTTCCTATCATATCATCCAACACAACATCCTTATCTTTCACACATACTTCAATGTAAGAAGCTTGAAGCCTATCCTGAGAGAACGCGAACACATAATTCCATTCAGGGTTGATTTTCTTCTCGAAATGCTTCGTGATGCCCTTATAGTTTCCAACTTTTACTTCAACATAAGGATCACAGCTCCCTGTAACATCCTTTGTTAACTCTTTAGCCTTGACAACGCGAACATAGAGGTATTCCATTTGCTCAACGAGGTCATAGGCAACGGTTACCTTATCTCCTCCTATCATCACCCCTGATCCAACAATTTTCGGAGCTGTTTGCTTTAAAGCAAACTCTTCATGTATTGAACCTTTCTGCATTTTTCCCTTCTTATGATCAAATTTTATCTTTTTCCTATAGGAATATTTGCTCCCCGTTTCGTTTCCCCTCTTGCTTCAAGGCTCACCTTCTATAGGTTTCCTCGAGACATCAGGCGATAAATAACTACTCCGATGAGCTCATTCACACCTATTAGGATGATATAGAACTTCGAGACATCTTTTTGACTCTGCGATCACATAAAGACATAAACTTTTAGGCTCAATAGCTATAAGTTAACACACTTTCTATGAAATGACACAAAAACTTAGGTACCACAAGGAAAAAAAATTTAAAAAAAATAGTAGGACAAACTCTTGGAGTTATAGATGACAAACTATCAAAAATTGATCAAGAATAGCAAATTTTACCCTTTTTATATAGAAATAATATGAACAAATTTTATCTTCTAGCACAATAGTTAGGTTTACATATGTTGTCATCTTTTACAACTTCCCAATTAGAGATTTCAACAAATTCAAAAGATATTTCCATACAAATGACACAAAATATGGTACCATAAGAACACCAACATACCGAATGAAATCTCGCAAGTTGGCTCCAAGGAGGGTAGGGTGTATGTAAGAGGTTATTTAATTTCCGAAAGACCCTCATGTCAAGTAACACGTATCAAAGCAGTTTGAAAAAAGATAATACAAAAGTAGAGAAGAACTAGCAAATGATAGACAAAGCATTACATAACATTTAACAACAACAATAAAAAGATAGGAACAATAACAACAACAAAATAATGCGATAACTGAAGCACAAGAAATTAGTACCATAAGAAGAAATTCAAGAATAGCAAATGCTACTATATTATCAATACCTTTTTCAAGATCAAATTGCTTCAATGATAATTACTAGATAAAAAATTGAACAAAAATCTGCAAAAATAAAAAAGAAAGGGAAATAAAACATTAAGAACTATAATATTTTTCTTCTACTTAAAATTATAGTAACAAACACCAAATACCATTTTTTTTTTTCAAATTTCTTGAAAACCAACTATTGCATAGAGTTCAGAAAATGGAAGAAAAATAATTAAAATATTTGTTTTTTAAAATAATGTATATAAAAAAAAATGAAATTTTTCCACAATTTTTTAGTGATTAGGAAAAGAAGAAAATTGAAGAACTGATAACTTACTTCAAGAGGCAGTTGAAGAAAACAAAAGTGAGTTGTTTTGGGTAGTTATAACTAAGAGTAGTACAATACAAGTTTTATATTTGTATGGAAAAATGTGTAATTAACAGAAGTTTTGGGGTTGATATGTAAATTAAAAAAATGTACATAAAATATTTGTTGTAGAATAAGTCTTGGATTTGCATCGTTCATATGATCTTTAAAAGATACATAAAAAAAACCAAACTTGATCCTTAATATTTTGCATATATCACATGTCCTATTTGAGAAAAAAAATTTGATTGGTGGCTTTGGATCGGTGTTTTGAGTGTTTCAACAGGTTCGTAATGTGTTTTTAGCGTGATTTGCATATTTAATTTGTATCGCAATGAAAACATGTAATGAATTTGAATTTTAGTAATAAATCAAGTTTGATATATAAAGACTTTTTAGTGAATTAAGAGTAGAATAGCGTGTCTATTATCCAACGAGTATGAAAATGTAACGATTTATCAAGAAACAATGATGAGATTGATGAAAAAACATTGATAGACTCTTCGAAAATGTCAACTAGAGGTTTTTTTTTATGTATAAACTTAGATGGTATCTAACAGAAATTGACAAGAAAATCCACCGGAAGACAAGTATAATTCCGATGAAAAGTCTGTTAGAAATGTTTTTTCTATTTCCTAGTAGTAATATTTTCTCTTTTTTCTATAATCTAAGATAAAATGACAAATTATTTAGAAATAATAGGTTTGAACTAACATACATTGAATATGATTATAAATTATATGGGTATGTTTAAGTTGATATTGGAATAATTACATGAAAGAAGGTTTAAATTATGTTTAAAAGTCACTTTCTTATTCAATGATTTAGACAACATTAAAATTGGACTAAGATGATGTTAACACATGCTATAATAATAAAGATATTATTAGTTGATTAGGTATACATATAAGATTTTTAAACAGCCAAAGTATCACTTTCGTGAGTTTCACACATCAATTATCAGTTGTTTTTTTTTTAAAAAAGATAATAGCACAGTTGATAGTTAGAGTGCGAAACTCGTGGAAAAAAAAAAGTAAAATAGTTTAGATGTGTCTTTCACCATTATATCTCGTGTGATTAAAGAGATTCCTTAGGAAAATTACTTCATTTACATTGGGAAGTTAGTCTATAAAAGGAAGAGTGAATGCTCAAAAACACATCTAAAGTATTTTAATTTTTCGAATTTCATACTTAAACTATCAGATGTGCAAGTTTTCTACTTGAACTATCATCAAATGTTTATCGAAACACACCTCAACTATCAGTTGTTCCATTTTCCTAACTGAACGATGATAATATTTTAAGTAGGAGAAAAAAACAATGGACAATTGAGGTGTGTTTCGATAAACATTTGAACTTTGATGTGATAGCGTAAGTAGAAAACTCACGCACGATAATTCAGATATACTTTAGAGAAAGAATTGAGTCTAAAACAAGAATCCTTTTGTTCCTAACAACTTTTTTTTTCTTTATTTCTTATCTATCTTTTCTACCCACACAAAAAAAAAATGTCCAAACTGAAATTATTATTATTTTCAAGAAGGAATTCAATTGGTCCAAACTTTCATTTCAACCCCAATAAAAAAATTAATATAAGAGATTGCTTTCAAAATGGGTCCAAAATCATCTACTTGACTCAATAAGTAATGTGCTATTTGTTCATTTGTCAATAAATAATCTTCAATTGGTCTTAGTAAGAAAATTGTCTATAAGTTTCTCTATAAGTTAGATCTTAGGTGTGGTTGGTTTAAAATACAAGTCATTTTCTTCCTATCTACTCTCCTTTTTTTTTCTATTCCGATCAATGTTCGGTACTTATACCAAAGGCTCATTTAAATCCAAATTTGTGTATTGCAGAGTTTATTTCTTGAGGCGATGCTCATAATAAAAAAAAATCATTCTCGTTGGCTTAAACCTAAGATAGTTTCATTTTTCAGAGACTCGAATTCAAGAGTACCTTTGGTCAAAAATAGAGGGATTCATGACGATTACTCTCCTTTATTTATTTTCTTCTGACAAGAAATCTTTTTTTGGTTTTCCTTTATTGGTTAATGCAATAAGGTTGTGTTTTTTGTGTTGCATCTGGTGTTTAGGGCCCGATTAATCTAAATTTGCATCGTATAAGACTCATTACTGGGGGAAGCGCTTCCTTTCAAAAAAAATTCTATACACCAGATTCGAATTCAAAATCTCTAGTTAAGAATGGAGAAATCATATTCATATATTTCACCACAACCCTCCGCGATAATGTAATAAGACTTCGATTTCTCTACAAACAATTATTCAGAGTCCGGAGCTAAAAGGGTCACTTTTTTCTTCCAAAATGCATAAAGGGACACTATTTTTTTAGTACCAAAACGGACAAATCGCTACCCCATCAGCGATATCTTTGTTCATTTTTAACCTCCATTAACACCGTCAAAAAATTTCCTTAAGAAAATCGCTGCCCGGGCAGCAATTTCTTCAAAAAAAAAATTAAAATTAAAATCGTTACAGGGGAATCGATTTCCCCCAAAAAAAACCTGCAAATCAGATGTATAGAACCTTTCAACGAGATAGTGCTTTTTCAACTCGCGATTTCCCTAACTTTAAATTCACATGCCATATAAAAACAAAACTTACAAGTTACATGCATTGCTTTTAAAAAAAGAAAGAGTATGTTTAACTTAAACTCCTTATATATATTCAACATTGTTGAAGTATCTCACTTCAAACTTTTTCAATACTAAAAAATTTTCAACGTCTTCCATTTGTGAGGTAAAATTTGATTTATTTTATTTTAAAGTTTAAGAATTAGTTATTAATTATTATTATATCGCGAAAATATTCCTCTTTAAATAATTATATTAACATTAATAATTATTTTGATATTTTGTATATAGATATGCATCCTTCAAATATGTATATATATCCTGGTCCAGTAGAGTATGATGTATAAAAATTCAAGTTGATCGTCGTTCTGAAGGAATTTGGAATGGTGATAGATGGTAGTCCTATAACTTTAAATTGCGCTAATACTTTAGGAGTTTTGGGTAGACAAGAAATGGTTAGCCTTAGCTGGTCATAACCACGAAACCACATGTTTTGCTAGGTGGGCCAGGAATGCCCGACAAATCAATTTATCCGGTAAACTACTAGTCGAGTTTATAGACAACAAGATGATGAAACCAAGATGTAGCTCACAGAAGAGACAGAGTGATCTTCGATCGATCCTTCTTCTTTTTGTCATGCAGCCTCGGATTATGAATCGTTTATTTCCAGTAGCGCATTTGCTTCATGGTACGAAGATTAAGAATCATGTGCATGACATATTTAAGGAGCGTAAGGCCTGCGTAAAATTAGAACTTTTTTACTTGGACCAGAGCTCCTTGTCTCTTTCCTGATTCGAGCATCGCGTCCAAAACAGCAACATCACGAGCACCTTCAGCAAATGAGAGACGAGGATCGATGTGTGAACTATGGTCCTTCTGCACGAAAAAAGAGGTTCAATATAGAGAGAATGAAAGCACAAGATCAATGATCTAGAATATCAGGTTAACACTGCAACAACAACTGTACTATTACTACTATTATGCCACATCTGATTGAATCGAGTTAGGGTCGACTATATGAATCATCGACGACTCTGTCACTCCACTTAAGCTCATTTCGGACCAATACTATACAAAAACATAGGACTTTTAGCAAGATTAAAAAGGACAATAGGAATGGGGAAAATGACTGCTCATTTCCCAAGACAAATGGGGAAACAGAACGTGAGATGTCTAGATGTGCATACTCAAAGTGGGAGTGTTTACTTGCCAGTTGAGGCCAAGTTTGAGTGTTTGTGTATGTATTATGCCTAAAATATATGTACCCTTAACGAGGCAGAAATCTATCCGACTAATAATTTGTAGGTTACTAAAAAATAAGGAAATGAGAACTTCAGGAAGCATTTTACCTTCAGGTTGGCCGTCGATACATCTGATAGAAATGTTTTCAGTTCATCAGTGACCCCACTAAACGGATAAAAGAAGCTCTTGCTTTGACCATCAGCCATATGTAGGGAAACCTGGAACAGCAATTCAATGACGAAAGATATGTGAATTGTCCTTTGTGAAGGGAAAGAAGTTATATAACATTAAACTTCATTCATATCGGAATTAAGAAGAGAGTTTTCCAATTACCGAGTAGCCATGCTTTCCATCCTCGTTACCACGGTCAACTTGCAGCACTCCTTTCAAACCCACAACTCGCCAGATTACCTATACACATGAAATGCATAATTAATCAACAATTACCCCTCTACAGATATGTTGTCACAAAAAAAAGAACTTTCTAGAAAAAACAGTCTAGTTAGTAGTTACTTGCCTTTGGTGACTTCGAAGATACTACCATCACAAAAACTCCTGAACACCCATTTTCCAGTTGACTAAATAGAAGAAAAGTTCATCATGATTTCATTCAACTTCATTAAGTCATATCCGTAGTATGACGAGGATATTAGTGTTGAACTCACAATATTGACGAAATGTTATCCGGAGGAGGCAAAGTCTTATCCACATGAGAATTCATGGATGACAATGATGCAATCTCACATCCAACAAGCTGTTCATTTGGAAAGGACGTTAGTTCTTATTAATAATCGAAGAAGCTTTGAGTTGTAAGAGAGAAGATTACCATCCTAAGTCCAGCTACAAAATGTACGCCCATGTCTAGAATGAAACCACCCTGAAGAAATCAAATGAGATTGTCAAAGAGCAATCAATGATTTTAAACCAAAAGAGAGTAGACAATGCACAGAATGTACATGCTTCCATTGAACTTAAAACTACACAAAAGATCTTTGAGTCCAGAACCGAAATGACGCAAGAAAACAATTTTTGTGACGAAATAACAAAAATAATGTTAACGCATGAATTTCATGTGGTAAATGTGCCAAGTCTGACGTTCCAGGCTAACGTCTGTTAGGCCAAGTTTGACCACTATATAACACATGAATTTTCAAGTTATGTGTGTTCCAATTACGGGTAGCAGGATAATCTGGTCAATGACGCAGTCAGAAATAATTGAACGTAACACATGAATTTCATGCATTATAGTTGGTCAAACTTGGCCTAACGGCCGTTAACTTGGAACGTCAGTTATGTTTAGTTTTTTGGAACTCATTTTCGTCACAAAAATAGTTCTGGCGTCATTTTGGTTCTGGACTCCAACTATTCAACACTATACTAATTTGTGCCAAATGTTAGATTTAAAGTTATTTAGCATGTACTATGACAGAAGAACACATCAGGATCTACACTAAATGAAGCCATTTCTAAAAGGAACATTTTCCTCGTTGATATTCAAAAAGTCAAGCCGACTCTTATTTTTTTATAATATAGAGAAGCCAATTTATCATTTAGTGAAAAACTCACAACAAACTGGCGTCTCCAGGAGCTGGCGAAGTAAGGATTTGAGCTGTTCATTGCTCCTTCAACAATTACTTGGATATTCATCATTTCTCCAATATCAGAAATTAACCTCTTTCCCTGTATAAGACAATAATTAATTCCCAGCCTAGTCACATTGAAAATTAAGATAACAACACCATTAACATTACCTCAATGAAGGCAGGTTCAAAGCGATAATTTTCTGCAACTGCCCATATTGGTTGCTGAGTCAATGTGGCGCTAAGAGAATTATAGTGAGTCAATGCTTTTTCAGCCTCGTCCACAGCTGTATAAATAGACCAATCGCAGATACATAAAGGTGAAATGCATTCAAATGTAGATCATAAAAAAGAAAACGTGTTTGGTTTTCCTTGACTTAATTCCAGATCTTTGGCTGCATTGATAAGCTGAGGACTGAGGAGTACTTTTGAAATGAACCAACCAAATCCTCTCTCACATAATGCAATTTAATCTAGAAAACATACCAGTTTTAATACAGCAGGCAAGAAAATGACTAAATTATGATTCACCAGACTTCTCTGTCAATTCTAGCGCTTATATTAAGTGCAGTTTAACAAGAAAAGTAGATATTTCTTAGTTGGTATCAAAGGTAAGGATAGAGGAAGATAGTCCAGAATCTATTTGGCTTCACCAGTATCTCGAGAACATGAGCACTATCAATGTGTCTCTTTCACATGGATAGCTACAGAAAGAGCATGCCAAACTCTGGTAAGAGGAGAGAGATAAATATCTTCCGTAGATCTTTCCTGAGTGTAAATTTTGCTGAGTTCCCAGACCATCTGTTTGTTGGTTGCAGATGTAGCTGTTTGTAGATTATGGTATGTTTTAAAACTTTCAAGTAGCATAATGGCCGGCCAAGAACAGTGAAGGGAACTCTAGTTTTTCCGGCAAGGACAAAGGATCAACAAGAAACTCAAGACCCTATGGGAACCATTCCTGCATGTATCTTTTGGAATGTAGAGGAAGGAATGCAATCTCAGACGTTCCAAAGGAGAAATGGAGCTGTACACAACAAAAAACATAGATTCTCACTTTTTTCTTTTTCGGGTATACGATAAACTAAGCAAATGACATTGGCTCCTTAGAATGTTGAAAAGTACTAGCAGAATACATTTAATGTTGAAAAGTCTAATAGAGGGATAGGAATAATTCTAGAAGTTGGTTAGTTAAAGTTCAATGAAATAAAACTGCATCTTACTTACTTGCGGCAGCTGGTTTCTCTGGAGTATCCCAATTTCGCCAAGAGAGGATATGCAAATACACACTGGTTAGTTAATTGCACATCACACAAAAACGAGCACGTTATTCATAGAGCACTAAAAGCAAGTATGTGTCCTGCTTTTTTGACAAGGTAAAAAAACATTGAAACTTTTATAGAAAATGAACTTCTTCAAAAGAAATGTCTGGCCACTATCCATGCCCCATCCAACCTACTTAAGGTAGCTTATCGAAATATATAAGTACAAAAGAGAAACGTTAAAAAAAATACACCATTTATCACAACTTTTTATGCAATTACCTTGAAGGACATGCTTTCCTGCCTTCAGCAACCTTAGTGACATATCCACCTGCATGAATTAATGCAAATATCAAACACAATTTTCTGAAATATCTCCATTTCATTAAGTGTAATGCTGATAGTGAAGACATTTCCCCTTCCATGTGATAGAAAAAATTCTTGTGATTTAGGGTCCTCTTTTATTAAATAGTACGGTCTGGACATATTTGATAAAGAATTCCCTATCCCAGATATTGCAACTCTGACATCAATAATGTTTTAACTATGTTCTTTTTTGCTGTTTCTCTAAGTTCTTCACAAGTTACTGTGATTCCTATAATAATCTGCATAACCATGCAGTGACTTCCGATGCCATGAATCTGCAAAATCATTGTAGCCGAAAAAGAGAAGAACTATGTTTGTTGATTAAGTGTTACAATTCATAAAGGTCCTGAGAAATAACAACTAAGTCAACAAAATATATCATGAAAATCAACATAAGGAAGAAGAATTAAGTGAATTATTGTAGGCAATTCATTGTCTTCTAGAAGCTCTTAATGAAAGCATGACACTTTCTTTCCAACTTCAAGCCTATGTTGCTCGAACACTCCAAAAATATTGCCGCACCTGTTGATATTTTTGAAGAGTCCGAGCAACATAGCTTCAAGCAGATTGGGTTATCACTTTCAGGAGAAACTTTGAGGATTGGGTAATAGAGATTCAGCCAACTTATTACAGAGAAAAGTAAGCCTCTCAGAATACCAGATTCACTTAAATGGAAATTATTATAGTTTCCTACTCCGTGATAACCACCTTGACATGAAATAAAATAGAGGGGGTAATAAGATACAAGCGGCCAACATTAGTTACTTTGAGCATATGGAACTTTGATAATATATAAAGCATACAGACAAGACAGAGATATACCATGGTTTGTCCAGCAAGAACCACAGCAACACCAGTAATGGAACTATCCTTAATGATCTCCTCGAGTCCAGCATCTTCCCACTTACATTCCACATTTGGGAAATGCTTCTGTGCTATTTCAACAGCACTTCTGGCAGATTCCTAACAAACATATACACATTCTCATGACTCTTTAAAAGTAAAGATGACAACAAATAATAATTTGATATACAGAAAGGGTACACAAAGAGATTCGGTAGATATTATCTAACTGAAACTTTTATTTCAAGAAAGCGCACCAACTAGAATACACAGTTTTCATTTTCAAATCCACAACAAACACCAGCAAATAAGTATTGTGCATTTCCCCGGCAACCCAATTTTCACTTTCAAGAACAATGCTACACTAGACTGCATAAAGTTTACATTTTTATCAAATAGGCAGGTAAATCCACTAACAAATGCATGCAAATAGCAGAAGTTTTATAGTTTATAACTTGTAGTTACCAAACAATTCAATTCTTGCTGTCAAGGTCAATGCAACAACTACCATGGTGGGCCTGAGGAGAGGTAGATGTAGGCCTAAAAGTATTGGAGAGAGATGTCTTGAGGTGATTAGGCAAGACATGGCACATCTTCAGCTTACTGAGGACATGACCTTGATAGGCAGGTGTGGAGGTCGAGAATTAGGGTAGAAGGTTAGTAGATAGGCAAGCTCATTTCTTTTCCATATCAGGAGTATTAGTGTTATTCTTGTATTTTCTTATTCTTGGATTTATTACTACTCGTTTCTTTCGCTTCGATTATCATATTATCATATGCAGAAGATTCTCTTTCCACATAAACCCAGTGCATAGCTTTGAACAATGATTAAAAAAAAAATAGAAGAAAAAGAACAGCTAGACTACATAAAGATCCCATTTTATCAAACCCCGGAAACTAAAATCCCTAAACAAATGCATACAAATGCAGAAGCTCTTTTCTTTCCACAAAAAAACAGTTCGTAGCTCTGACCAACAACAACATATCTAGTGTAATCCCACAAGTGTGGTTTGAGGAGGGCTGAATGTGCGCAGACCTTACACCTACCTCATACAGATAAAGACGTTGTTTCCTATAGAACAATTCAAGAAAATGGAAGAAAGAGAACAATTCCACAGCTAGACTACATAAAGATCCCATTTTTATCAAACCCCAGAAACTAAAATCCCCAAACAAATGCATACAAAGACAGTCCCATTTCATAGCTTTGAACAATGATACAAGGCAAAAAAAAACAATTCCATAGCTAGACTACATAAAGTTCCCATCTTTATCACACCCCACAAACTAAAATCCCCAAACAAATGCAGAAGATCTTCTCTTTCCACCAAAGACCCAGTTCACAGCTTTGAACAATGATTCAAGAAAATGGAATCAACAGAACAATTCACTGCTAGACTACATAAAGATTCAATCTTTATCACACCCAAAAAACTAAAATCCCCAAACAAATGCAGAAGATCTTCTCTTTCCACCAAAATCCCAGTTCATAGCTTTGAACAATGATTCAAGAAAAAGAACAATTCCACAGCTAGACTCCATAAAGTTCCCATCTTTATCAAACCCCACAAACTAAAATCCCCAAACAAATGCAGAAGAACTTTTCTTTGCACCAAAAACCCAATTCATAGCTTTGAACAATGATTCAAAAAAATGGAATAAAAAGAACAATTTTACAGCTAAACTACATAAAGTTCCCATCTTTATCACACCCAGAAACTAAAATCCCAAAACAAATGCAGAAGAACTTTCTTTCCACCAAAAACCCAGTTCATAGCTTTGAACAATGATTCAAGAAAATGGAATCAACAGAACAATTCACAGCTAG
>JAJONR010015436.1:0-21983 GCA_029582245.1 Solanum etuberosum
GGGGACTTGTAGTAAGGGGTAGATTCTTTGTAGTATGGGGGAGGTGGAGGGGACTTGTAGTAAGGGGTAGATTCTTTGTAGTATGGGGGAGGTGGAGGGGACTTGTAGTAAGGGGTAGATTCTTTGTAGTATGGGGGAGGTGGAGGTGACTTGTAGTAAGGAGTAGATTCTTTGTAGTATGGGGGAGGTGGAGGGGACTTGTAGTAAGGGGTAGATTCTTTGTAGTAGGGGGGAGGTGGAGGGGACTTGTAGTTAGGGGTAGATTTATAGTATTTAGAAGGAGCGGGTGATTTGTAATATTTTGTTGGAGATGGTGACTTGTAGTAATAGTGATTTGATGGTGAAGGCCACTTGTAGTATTTTGCAGGCGATGGAGATTTGTAGTAATAGTGCTTTGATGGAGCAGGCGACTTGTAGTATTTTGCAGGCGATGGAGATTTGTAGTACTTTGTAGGGGATGGTGACTTATAGTAATAGTGCTTTGATGGAGCAGGTGACTTGTAGTATTTTGCAGGTGAAGGGGCCTTGTAGTACTTGTTTGAATGGGAAGGTGCCTTGTAGTAGTACTTCTTTGGATGGGAAGGCGCTTTGTAGTACTTCTTTGAAGGAACTGGTGATTTGTAGTAATGCTTTGAAGGAGTAGGGGACTTGTAATAGTCGTGCTTGGAAGGCACCGGTGACTTGTAATAGTGTGATGGAGAATGTTCAGCATGTTTCTCCGGTTTCTTGTAGTATGGAGTTGGTACTTGATAGTCAGATGGAGATGGTGATTTGTAGTACTTCTTAGAGATGGAAGAAGGTGAGGGAGAAGTATAGCCATAAGAGTAATCAGCAACAACAGTGCTAGCTACAAAGCAAATTGCCAAAGCAAATGCTAGTAGAGGCAATTGCCCCAAATTCCAAAAGCTTCTCATTGTGATTTTTGGAGAGAAAAGAAAGGATAGACCTAAGACTTGTGTTGCATAGTTGAGTTAGGATCTCTGGTTTTTATAGTGCAATTGTGACATCCTTCTTAATATTTATGTATTTGCTTCATGGTTAACCACTAAGATTCAAATAAAGACTAGGTCAGTACTAAGAGCCTTCATGGTTACCCACTAAAAAGGCAGGATACCCTTAAGTAATGGCATCCTACTAAGTATAAGGTTGACTTTTTCTTAAAATAATATAACCAGAAAAAGAGGGTGGGAAATTCTCTTTCTTCCTCTATCTACACCATAACATTAGATGTTAAACATGGAGTTCAAGAAAAAAAAAACAATGAATACACAACATACAATGTATGGAATTGACTGCAGGTTCAACCTGGGAGCAATGGGCCTACTGAAGTTCGCCATGTCTATCGAGATGACAATGTTGTGGTGGAATCCCTTAGCAAGCTTTGGGAGGAACTGTGATGCAACTACAACTAATGGGCACAACTTCATGTCCTAACATGGCGTTCAGTTCCTCTTTGTAATGACTCTGACTAGTTCTACTTGCTTTCAATAAAAGATCCCAAAAAAAAAAAAAAAACTACACATGATGCAAGATTAATCGAATTTTAGGGTAAAACCTGTCCGCCAGTTTCATTCTGCTTTATTGGTTCAGCCTCAAGGACTTGTAAATGAAGGAAAGAACTATTCAACAAACAAATAAAGCAACAGGTCTTAATGTGAAATTTGGAAAATTAGTTTAACAGAAGTTGAATTTATTTATATGAATTATATACAGGTTGTAAGTTTAAATATCGACTACAACAGCTCTTCTATGCTTGTTAAACTTCAAACTAAGCAATGGCTGACCTGAACTTGTTAAAAAAGTTCCACATCAAGTTCTTCTTTCACCTTGCAAATCTCAGTGTCCACTGTGCAGCTATTTCATCATGTTTGGCTTTATCTCCCAAGTATAAGTGCGCAATACCAGGAACAACCGGCTTATCTGCAAGAAGCGGAACTGTAAGATACAAAAAAAAGGTAGTTTTGTACACTCTGTTCTACAGTTATTATTTTCAACTATTCATTTTACTGTTAACCCATGCAAACCAAATTGGGAGACGGTATCCAACATAAATCTATAAACACCTTCAACAAGCAATATATAAAGACTCTTTTTATGTTTATATGTTTTCCTCTCATTTTTCTACTGTTCTTTTCTCTATTATTTTCAGAATGACTTTTTCACTACTGTATTTCCTTTTCATATTGTATTTTTATGTGTTACTTGGGCTGAGGGTCCTTTGGAAACAGCATCTCTACCTTCACAAAATAGGGATAAGGCTGCATACACACTACCCTCCTCAGATCCCACTTGTGAACTACACCGGGTATTGTTGTTGTCGTTGTTTTCCTCTCTTAATAAAATTAATATTTTTCAGCTGTTTCACTTCTTTTGAGAGAGGACATAGGACCGAAGATAGAAGATGTACTTACAAGTTTCAGGATTGGTGAACATTGATCTCAGAGCGAGTAGCACCTTTGAGATTGTTAACGCTGGACTCCAGTTCTCTGTTAGGATGTCCAAGCTAACATTGCCGGAAGGATCTACATTACAATGATATATGCGAGTTTTGAATACAACCTGCAAAAGCCTGAGATCAGAACGAAAAGAAAAGGGAAGAAAAAGTTAATTTTCACCAAATTCAGCCGACAAACAAGAACTATAACCAAGTCTGTGAAGATGATTCTTGTTTATCGGCTGAATTTGGTGGTGAAAATATTTCAACCAAAAGGAAGCCATGCTTTTATTCTCTTAATTTAATACAATAAAGACTGTTATTTGGAAGCACAGTACTGTATAAAGGTGAAAGTAACTAACAGATACCAGATCTTACAGAATTGTTACTCAATTTACTCATTTACTGTACACCAAAACAAAGTTCAGGAAGGAGCAAAATATTCTTCCTTCTTTTTTTTAATCAACAAAAGGTGTAGGAAATAAGAGATTTGGAAAAGACTTGCTTGATTTTTTCCATTAATAATGGCAAACAAACTTAGAGTAGAATGTAAGAGTTCGGCAGAACCCAGTCACTTTGATCCAAACCCTGTAGTTGCCTTCGGAAACACATTTAATGTGCACAAATCATTATTTTAGAATCCAATAACTCAAAAGGCTATAATCTAGAACTCATAAACCTCAAGAGTAACAAGTTCCCACAATGACCATGCATTTACACATGACCTAAAAATCAAAAGCGCACAAGTGACAGTTTTCATAAGTAAGGGAAGCAACTAGTTCATAGCAATTACCATTTCTTATCTTAGTTCTATTCAGCAGAATGAACTCCGCAAACATTTTATCAGAAGACGGTGAACAAGGAACTTTGCGTTTCATCCTAGTTTTAAAGTTTATATCAGAAGAAATGGTATAACTGATGGAGAATATTGGAAGTTTGTTGTTCAGATAAAATACAAAAGTAGATGCCTGGATCAGGAAAAAATACAACACTAGATTCACTGTGTAACCTTCAACATACCTTTGGAGGTTTAAATGGATAATCAGAAGGAAAGGTTATATCAAGAAAAAATATTCCACCCTTATAAGGTGTTCCTGCGAGAAACAGTAAGATTTCAGTTAGAGAAACAACAGGTACTCTTCAGTAAACTGAAAGCAATAAATTTATCCATCTAATTATCGGAAAATCAAGTAAAAATACAACCAAATATAAAATATGACAATTCATTCAAACCAAGCACTTAAGAGTTCAAGTTTTGTACATTCAGAAGTTTTTTACACCCTCAAATTAGTTAACATATTGCAGGACGCAACTCTTCTAGGAAGATCAATATGGTAACATGAAAAATAAAGAAATAAATTGCTGTAGCCAGTTAAATTGCATTGCAAGTGTAAAATTTCTTTTGTGTATATGACTTAAATCCTTGGGTCTTTCGCAAATAACCTCTCTATCTCCACAAGATAGGGGTAAGGTTTATGTACACTCTACCCTTTCCAGACCCCACATGTGGGATTACACTGTATATGTTGTTTTACAACTGGAACCCTTATCCTAACTATTACTTCATGCATAATGAATTAACGTCCTATTACTATTCTCTTTGTTCATTTGATAAAGGATTGACTGATCAAGCAGAACAGCTTCTTCAAATGGCTCCTTCAAGCTAACACTTAGATTCATATTCAGACACAACTTCAATTTACAAATATCTTTTTTCTACTCAACTTCAAATACTACTCCCCCGTCTCAATTTATGTGACTCTTTCTTTTTTAGTCGGTCTAAAAATGAATGACACTTTTTTATATTTAATAATAATTTAACTTTAAAATTATATATTTTACTCTTTCTCCTCTCGTTCAAACAAATTCGAATTCATAACAGTGTTATCAAAAACGAAATGCACAAAAAAGCTCTAAGGTCCATTGGGGCTTTAAGCGCAAAACGTAGAGAAAGCGCAGGCTTTAATAATAAGGGAGCTAATGGGGAATAAATACAAATATATATGTTTAGTCCAAAACTAATAATTATAAGCATGAATAACAAATATATGGACAAAGAAATTGAATAAACAATAACAATAAAGTGAAATATCCAATGTTTAGAGTCGCCTCTTCAGATAACACTCATTGGCAAGGAGAAGTATGTCTTATAGTCTTGATGCAACACTGAAGCGCACATTAAGCGACGTGAAGCACTCAACATGTTTTAAGCCTCGCTTCAAGGCTTAAGTGCTCCTTTGACAACACTAATATGCAATACATATTCGAAAGGTAAAATTGGTTATAGTCACACAAATATCTATTACTTGTTTTAGAGGTCACGTCTAGTCGAACGCAATCACATCAATCGAGACAGGGGGAGTACACTTTTTTTCAAATATCACATTTTTTATGTCCAAACGCCTATAAAGAATGAAAATTTATGCTTCAAACTCCCAACAATTAGTATTCCTCCCCACAGAAAAAAGAAAAAAGAAGAAATCTTTAAAGAAGAACAACCAGAGATAATGGTAAAACACGCAGCTGAATAATTACTTTTTCACAAATCTCACACCCCAACTATCATATATTCCTTTTTCCAATGTATTAAAACACACCTCAACTATCATCTATTCCCTTTTTCTACCTGAACTAAACACACCTCAACTATCAAATGTTTCCTTATTTTCTACATGAACATTAGTGATAGTTCCGATACGAAAAGGGAACAACTGATAATTAAAAAGTGTTTTTAACACATAGACACTAATAGTATAGATACGAAAGCAGACTAACTGATAGTTGATATATGTAACTCGCGAAAAAACAGAAAGATCAAATCTTTATAGCTAATCGAAGAAAAATTACTTTTTCGCAAATTTCTTTATAGCTAATCAAAGAAAAATTACTTTTTCGCAAATTTCACACCCCAACTATCATCAATGTATTAAAACACACCTCAACTATCATCTATTCCCTTTTTCTACCTAAACTAAACACAATCTCAACTATCAAATGTTTCCTTTTTTTCTACATGAACATTAGTGATAGTACCGATACGAAAAGGGAACAACTGATATGAAAAGGGAACAACTAACAGTTCAAAAGTGTTTTAACACATAGACCGTGATAGTTCAGATACGAAGATGGACCAACTGACGAAAAAACAGAAAAATTACTTTTTCGCAAATTTCACACCCCAAGTCCCAACTATCATCTATTCCTCTTTCCAATGTATTAAAACACACCTCAACTATCATCTATTCCCTTTTTCTACCTAAACTAAACACGCCTCAACTATCAAATGTTTCCTTTTTTTTTCTACATGAACATTAATGATAGTACCCATAAGAAAAGGGAACAACTGATAGTTAAAAAGTGTTTTAACACATAGACACTGATAGTTCAAATACGAAAACGGACCAAAAAAAACAGAAAGATTAAATCTTTATAGCTAATCAAAGATAAATTACCAGGTGGTCCAAAGAGAGTAGCAACCCAATGGTAAAGATTATCTCCTTTAGGTCCAGCTGCACAATCTGGTGGTGCTTCCATGCTTAATTCTGTCATTTCCTTCTGTATTCTCTTCCCTGATGTCGATACCGACGTCGTCGACGGCCATGTTCTTCCTCCTCCTCTTCCTCCTCCTCCTCCTCCTCCCCGCCGCCGCCGCCGATTGCTATTCCGCCGGACGGTGCTCCGCTGTACATTTTTTTTTATCCTGCTAGAAGATGATCTTTCAGCTTTATCCAAGTGGAAGCTTTTCGCTGATTCTTCTTTGTTCTAATACGACGTCGTTTGGAGTTTCATTCCAACTTTTTTTTTAAAATAACAAATTATTTAACTTTAGGAGTCGGTCGGACTCAGAGGGCGAATTCACAATTTAAAATTTAAATTATATTAGATTCAATCCTATAGATTTCTTGCATCTAACTTGTTGTAACAAATTTTAACAACGAATTTATACTCAATATAGAATTATTTGGATTCAGATATTCGATGTCAGAAGGTAAGTCAAACATTATTACTATTAGAATATGAAAATATGATTAAAATTATACTTCCTAGATTCTATTTTTCTTCTAGACTTTTTTTCCTTTTAGCTTTCTTTACTTAATAATGATTTTTGCAAAAATAAATATAAAAAAATATCAACTTTGAAAATGGTGGAACCAATTATCAAGTTCTATCCTTTTAGAAATTAGAATCTCAACATTCAAAGAATTTCATCCATCCAAAAAGGACTTTTGTCATCCAAACATGTCTTCATCTTCAAAAATAAAGATTAAAGAACATTTTTTTTAAAAAATCCACAACTTCTACAAATAGATTCTATCTTGATTAAATAATTTCTTCGTATTTGTTTAAGCTTTGATAAAAAGTATTTTTTTTCTCGTGTGATTTCTTCTCGTTAGTATAAGCTTTGGTAGAAAGTAATTTGTTCTCGTATGTCTTAAACTTTAATAGAAAAAGTGATTTCTTCACGTTTGTATAAGCTTTGATTGATTTTTTTTCTCGTATGTCTCAAGCTTTAATAGAAAAAAGTGATTTCTTTGCATTTGCACATGTTCTGATGGAAAGTGACTTTTATCTCATATGTCTCAGCTTTAATAGGAAGTGGTTTCTTCTTGTATGTCTACACATTGATGGACAAAATCTCGCGTATACTTGAACTAATGAGAGTAAACGTGTGTCAAGCTGACCTGAACACCACTGTTATTACGATCATGGTTCTGTTATTACGATCATGGTTGGGGTGGGGGTCATGGTAAGGAAGCTTTTCACCAACAAGAAAAATAATGCAAAAAATGGATTTAAATCATCATCTAGTTGAGTGTTAAAAGACAAATATCAATCATCTAAACTAACAAACTAATAGAGTTGGTTCAATTTTCCTGCAAAATACACAAAGGGAATCCAAAAATGCAAAGATCTCAATCTTCCTAAAGATGCTAGAAAACAAAATGTGCATTCACATCAAGAATCAACAAAGCCAAAAATACAACAATTGTGTAAGCAATAACCGGCAATCGAATCGTTGAACTCTGAGAAGTCGCACCGATAGGTCCAAATGCTGCCGGAGGGAACACTCCACCACCACCTGAATTCGAACTGTCGGATGAAAAAGAAGCAAATTCAGTGCAAATAGAGGCAATATTTTTGCAAATGCAACATGTCAGTATAGTCAAGCTTCTCTATGACAGCGTCAACAACGAAATGTTGTAATAGAGAACATATAATATAACATGAAGAATCAATCCCAACAAAAACATGGTTGTTACAGAGGATGACTGTTATAGAGAGGCTTGATTATACTCGTAAAGATATTTTATGTATTGTTCTTGGTTTAGATATCTCACCTTCCGGTAAATTTACATGTTCTGGAACCTGCACCAGGAAAACCATTAAATGAATCAGGTTTCGGGAAAGAAGACGAAAAATGGTTCTGATGACATACACAGAGGATGAAAAAGGTAACAATTTTAATGAATACTTCCTAGATTGTGAACGGAAGAGCAAAAGAGCTTCGTATAGACAAAAATGCAAGGTTCAGCATGTTGAAATGTTACTAAGAAATATACTGCTAGAAGCATTTCGCAATAATGTAGAAACGCATACTTTGCATGTTAATTAAAGCATCAAAACTCCGAGAACCATTGCTTAAATGTATGAAATTAAGTAGACACAACAAGGCTTTCTTGCAAATAAGCAATGTTTCAGTCCCATATATCATACACAAACAGTTGAAGAAATTAATGTCATTCATCTAATAGCCGTAAAAATAAAGATATTGTCATATTGAACAACTAAAACAACATTTCTGTCAACTTAACCTCAAACGTCTGTAAGGAGCAGTAAAACTCGACTTATGCAATAGAAACACACTTGTACTCTAGCTTCATCAAGTAATATGAACTAGAATATGTGATATTACATCATGTCAAACACGACGGGAGTTGATATTTATTTTACTCAGCAAGGGAAAAAAAGATCTCTAAGAGCACGTTTGCCTTCAGCCAGATTGGCAAAATAGATTCTTACTGATATGGGAGTGAGAAATAAAAGAGGGATATCAACATGTCGTTAACTGTTAGTTTACCAAATCACTATTATCAGCCAAAACAATCCAGACACCAATCAAGTCATCTCCCGGAACTCCATGTAAAGATGAAAAAGAAAATTACATACTAAAACTTACTTGGATCTTGTGTTGTCATTGTTGCTGTACCATCAAAATCACATGTTCCACCAAGACTATGCATTCTTTGATAATAGTCGTTGTAAGCATACGAAGCATGATTTTGTATAGTATCTGGGAAATAACAAGGCTGCCCAGATTGAATTGCACTGCAATTAGCACGTCCCTGGCCACAAGCCCAGTTAATTCCATCTTGCAATTTGTTCTCATCTGCACCCGGTTTCGCTACACAAAAAGCTGTACTAGAATTGTCAGAAATGCTGTCCGACGAACCCAGACCAAGGGTATAAACATCGCTCCCATTCGTAGAAAAGATCCCCCAACTTCTTTCTGAGATTGGCCCAGGTCTTTTGTCTTCATTGAACATCTCGTAAATAAAGGTGTTAATGGGAATTTTGGGTTGACTGGGTGGACCAGTATCATTTGAAACACGCCGAATCAGGTTATTATTAAAAGTTTCCGCATTTTCCTTAGTAGCATCTGGCTCGTTGGAACCGCCAGCCCATGGCCAACCAGTCTCCGTCACAACAACAGGGATATCTGAAAAGTTGAGTGCTTCTATAGAGTTGTATGTAGCATCAACTAGAGCATCAAACATGCTTACATAATGAAACAAGGTGTTCGGATCAACAATTTGCTTCACCGCAGAGAGTGGTTGGAAAAGAGCATATTCAATTGGAAAGATTCCATCAGAGTGAACATACTCATAATATGGATAAACATTCAACATGTAATACGAGTTTGTATTTCTTAGAAACTGAAGGATCTGGAAGATCGTTGAGTTCCATGAAGAATTGAAAGTGGCAGTGGAAGGAGGAAATGCCTTAGCAATCACGTCCATTGATTGCGGGGTTGAAACTTTAACTTGGTTATTTAGCCGTGAAGCTACTAATGCTTTATGTAAGTAATTCATAGCGGGAACCAAAACTGGTGCAGCATTTGGGATTGCGGTGAGAACTTCACTTCCCACAGCAATAGCCGTAATATTTGTTCCGGGCATGTACGCTGCTACATTTCTATTTACCCAAGCAGCTGCAGTTGATGGAGATTCTCCAATCCCTAGGACTTCTTCATTTGTAACGCCAATAATAACTTTGATACTAGTGTTGGCTAAAGCATTCAACATATGAGCATCAGCATTAAATAGGCGCACATGAGTTATCTGACGAGCTTTAAGAAGTGCAACCACATCTGAAGCTGGGGGTAAATTTGTTACATCAGTGCCGATGTTTATTCCAACAAATGCACCTACAATTTTGAAAAACATGCACGTTAACCCTACAAATGAATCAAAGCACCATTTACTTACCATCATGCAAGGCCATTATGTAAGCCGCTCAGAAGGTTGGATCCCATTATAAATAAAAATGTAAGTACATAACATAAACAGCAGAAATCACAACAGAGGACTGGCACAACTATCAAAATAACAACAACATATATACCAAGTGTAATCCCACAAGTGGGGTCTGGGGAGGGTGGTGTTTATGCAGCCTTACCCCTACCTTGTGAAGGTAGAGAGGTTGTTTCTGATGAACCCTCAGCGGAACAACTATCAAAAGACCACTACTAATACCGATTCTCCATAAAAGCATATCAAACTAGGTATAAAATAAAAAGGAAATGCTAGATTTCTTCTGACTTGCCATTATTGGTTAGTCTTTCTTTTCCATTTGCATTCTTATAACAATAATATGATGCTACTAGTTTCTTCATCAAGTCACTAAGAAACACCAAGGTTTTGTAAGACGGCTTCAATGCTTCCTCCCCTAGCCTTTTTCTAACTCATTGTTCTATCCATAACTTGCGAAGGATAATCCTTTAGTTAAACCTTAATCATTTTTTTTTGGTAACCAACTTTTTCTGGTAATCACCAAATGTGTAATTACAAAAATTTCTCTAAAGTGGGAGAGGGAACTTGAGCTTCGGAGGCAGAGGGACCAGAAGAAGCTTCAGGGACAGTTGATGGTGGAGCAAGAAGCACTTTTTGGGTCAATACTCAATACCTAATCCTTCAAAGAGTGCAAAGAAGAATTTTAGACCATCAATGGGAGGCTTGATCGATAAACCTTAATGATTGGCAGAACTATTAAATGCCACAACGCTACCTG
This sequence comes from Solanum etuberosum, assembly GCA_029582245.1. Taxonomy (NCBI): domain Eukaryota; kingdom Viridiplantae; phylum Streptophyta; class Magnoliopsida; order Solanales; family Solanaceae; genus Solanum; species Solanum etuberosum. The sequence goes on from JAJONR010015436.1 coordinate 10,724, forward strand.
GCGTTTCACTGTCAAATCACCATGCAGTCTCCCATAATGGTTTTTTGTACTCCATGACACAACCACTATCTGGTGAACTTCTTACCTTTTTTGCCCTCTTCTAATCATGTAGCACAATCAAGCCAACTCCAAGCAATTTTACTATATTCAGTTAACTTTTTCATCTATGAAATTTTTTATAATAACTTCATCTTTGAAAAGTTAACATACTTTACTCAAAGCTTATAGATCTGTCTTATAAATTAGAACATTTATTTGTTTCACAAGCATATAGCGCTGTATACTAGTACGTGTTACAACTTATCTTGCATGATTAGCATATGCATTATCCCCCAAAAGAAATGTTTGATAAACTAAACTTAGAAAGCCAATAAAGGAGGAAATAAATGATATTTATACTTAAGTTGCATGACACCACATAATAACAAATAACAAGAAGAATTCCATTAAGTTCAATAAATGATACAGACAACACGATATATAGTTTTTAATAATTCAAATTCGATGGTCTGTTTTTTAATTTCCAAACATACCCTATATATCAATTGATACGAACTGATATTTACCATTATAAGGCATATCATATAATCAAATAAGGACCCTTGCATGATATTAACTAAAGTGCTGAATCAATACACAGCAATAACATTATAGAGCTGACAGGAAGAAACTTACTGAATTACCTATTACATTTGAGATAAAGAAAGTAAATAGTATAGTTATGGCAAGCCACGGTTTAAGCGTCATCAGGAGCATCCAAAACCTCAACTCTAATATCAGTCAGCCGACAACTGTTGCTTCAATCGGTGTTTGTCAAGAGGGTGCTATAGGAAAAAAGATTACAATAAATTAAAGCTAGTCTGATTGAACAGAAAGCAAATGAGCTCAGCTGTATGACTATAACTTTGAATGATAAGCAGAACTGCAAAATTTAACAGGCAAAAAGTTCATTCTTCCAGAAATACTGACCCCAGAAATCTTAACACTGAGTAAAGTAAACCAATAGAAAATGAGACTGTTCGGTAAAGATGCTCGAACTTAAATTAACAGTGTCCTTCTATGTCATTGGGTTTCTCCTAACAATATTAACTAGGGATGAAGAACCCACCAAATGAATATGAAACAAAGTATACACGTGCCATGAGCTCCAGGGAAATGGCTAAATCACCACATTATATCTACAGAGGATCGTGTTTATAGCAGTAATTCAAAACAAAACCAGTATCAGAGAGTGGAAATGGCTGTTTGCTGTCTAACTTGTTGACGCTGCTCAAGTATAGGATCTTGCACTACCAACATGAACTATATAGAAGAATATACACCATATTCCCATCCCATCCCATCCCATCCCACCCCCTGTGATATTAAAAACGCAAACCACACACCCATAAACAAAAGAAGTCTTAGCAAAGTAATCCACTAAAAGATGTCTAGCTGAACCCAGAATTACATCAGTGAACAGCACCTAATACAGTCTGGTTCCATTTAACAAGAACCTAACAAAAGATTCAAACTTTTCGCAGTTTAGCATGCTTGTCTACCAAAACAATAGGTCACAGATTCACAAGAATTTAACATTTCTGTCTCATAGTAGTACACAAATTAAGACATATAGTTATCAGTCCACTTCATGGCAGCTTAAAACAAAAAACATTGTCACTACAGAGGTAACATTGATTATGACATGTGTTTTATCAGTTCATAAGAGCAAAACAGTCACTCTCATCCACTTCTCCTAAGCAAGAAATGCTTTAAAACCTCCAAAGAACAAAACTTTATCAAAAACTAACACTATCTTACACCTTAAAAAGCACAGACAACACCAAAATCCCAAGAAATATCTAAAGATTAAGAAACCCTTTACAAGTATAGCCTCAAAACCCAATACCCCACATCTCAAAACTGATTTAGAAGCACACAAAGTTTCAACCAAAAGCAGAAAATGAAGGAACAAGAAAAGGAAAAGAAACAAAGTACCTGAATTCAACTTCTGCTCCACTATAGCAAAACCAAGAAAATCTAATAACCAAGATCCTATAACAGTTACTAAAACTCAAATGTAAACACCAAATAGTTAAGTGGACAAAGCTGACAACACAAAAACAAAAAATTTGAAGAAAACCCTCTTACCCCACTTCACACTGCACTTTGTTGAGTACAAAATAACAGAGAAATGAGTGGTCACAAAGAGGAAAACAGCACAAGACACTAGTCTACTGTAGCAGTAACTTCAAGAGACTCCCAAAAATGAGCTGTTCATTTATTACTACATAATTGTTGATAAAGATTAAAACTTTAACCTTAAACTATACTTATAATTAAAAAACATAAACACCCATATACAGTATAGTCCAAATAATTATTTTATTCAAGTTTTTGTACATATACACAATTAAAAAGATTACTTTTTTTGGGTACACATAGGAAAAAGAAGACAAGAAAGTAATAAAGAAAGCATTGTGCTGATATGAAATCTCAATTCTAGAACTTTACAGATATACACACTATACAATTCTTGTTTTTCTACTTGCAATATAGAAAATTTAAAAAAAAAAAACTTTTTTCACTTTTTTTTTCTTCTCTAGATCTGAAGATTCTTGAAAAATGTGACAAATTTTGATGACACATCATGATTTTAGCCGTGTATCTAGCATAAATTCCCTTAAATTCCTCTTTTATTTTATTATTTTTTGTGGGGTTTCTTGAAATTAATGTTTTTATCTTAAATTTATAATAAGTAAAGTAAAAAATAAAAAGTACTACTTCTTCCAAAATACTTATTATTTGAGATTTAAATAATATAAATTAAAAATTCGTAATTTATAAATAATATTTTTGTATAATTTTTTGATATTTGGATTTTAATTTAAAGTATTAAATTAATTTTTAAAAAGAAAAACATAATAATTATTTTGAAACTGACGCAGTATAAAGGCTTTTGGAGTATTTACCTCTCAAAAGAAATGAATCGATAATTTCAGGTTGAGGTAAAAAAAAGAAAAAGAATGTGAAAAGTCTATGTGGAAGAATGATTGAATATTTTATGAATTTTTATTTATTTATTTATTTTCCTTAGTTGAAGACAACTAAGCATGTGTGGGGACCTATGGAGCCATGGTCTCTAGAATTCAAACACAAATTCAAAAATAATGTTCGTGGAATAAGAGATAATAATTTTGAAATAAAATATGATAATTTTATTTAGTTTAATGTACAAAGTATTTTTGTATTTAGATAAATATCATATCATGAAGTGTGAATATAAACATTAATGATTGTTTTCATGACTTAAACTTATGATAAATTTATCTTTGCAAAGTCTCGATTTAAAATGAAAAAATAAATAGAGTTCATTCATTAGCCTAGTCTATACTACTACTACCTTTATTTTTATTTCTTAATTTACAAAAATTAATTAAGGGCCAAGTAATTTCATGACTTCTTTTATATTATAAGATTGGATTAATAATGAGAGGAAAATTATTAACTTGGTAAAAATGTTTGCAAAAAGTTAGCCAAGGTAAACAAATAATACAAGTTGGAAAGTGACAATTTCTCAATAATGGCCAACATCATTCACATATTGTTGATATATGTTTTTCTTTTCAAATTCTAGACATATTTCCTTTCATCTTTCTGTCAGAAACCATGTGCTTCACCCGAAATATTAAGATAATCTTAAATTCTTATTTTGTTATTCAAAGATTTTATTTCATCATTAGGATCAAACAGAATCAGTCAGTCAATCATATTCTGTAAATTCATCGATTTAATACACATGAAAAGCTTAGATAATCTTAAATGAGTGTTTTGTGATCATGAAACTCCATTAGGGTGGCGCCAATCCTGCAGAGGTAATGTATATCATTTCCTAGGTCGTCACAAATGGCTCACAATATTTGAGGTAAAAAATAATCGGTCAAACATAATTCAAAAATTTCATAGACTAATACATCTTACAAATCTAGACATAACTCCAAATCATTTTTGATGGACCAACCAAATTACACGACAATTGGAGTCTATCAACCAGATTCAAAAATTCAGCATGTATTAATACAAACAAAAAACGCATATAATCATGAAATCATTTTTGTAGTCCTCTAATCAACAAAATATTGAAATTCCTCAATGCTGAGTATCAATCACCAGGCCATTTCCAATTCTTCAACCAAAATTTTAGATTAATTGGAGTGTCAAAATCATGAAAATCAACATGTATCATTGCACAAGATTCAAACATATTTAGCAGTTACATAAATATATACAATTTCTAACTTCTTCAAAAAAGAGCACACAAGATTCAAAAATCTTCTAAGTCGTAAGTTTCATGAGTAATTTCATTTGAGAACCAAGGTATATCGCGATAATAATAAGAGTTTAAAATAGTAACTCCAAACCTTCAAAATTCTAGGTTAAATACAACAGATGATGAATGCACTTCTTTGAACACAACACACGTCCAAACAGAGCACTAAATGCATAAACTCAACAGTAATGAGCGCACACAACATATTTCAAAGACCATCCAATGGCACGAACGATCCAAAATGATGTAGTCTACTGAGCGAGTCTAAAATCTGTTGCCAATGCCAACTTAAGTTCTACTCGAGTTTAGAAACAACACCAAAGAGTATAGATAGATCCATATTACAGTATTTATCTACTAAAGATATAGAGCTCAGTATCATGGAAACACATTGCGGTTTGGATCATGGTGAGTAGGGAGCACAAACAGGGCTACTAGGGCTCCTGCTGTGACCCCTAACCGGAGAATGCTCCCTCCTAACTGGACTTCTGCTACGGCTCCTTGGACTGCCATTATATGGTGGGCGCTCTCTGACTGGAGTTTGACTGCGACTCCTTGACCCATTATGTGGTGGAGGAGAAAGGTCACGAGGAGGAGATCGTGAATATGACCTCTCACGACTGTATCTTTTCTCTTCAGGTGAGACAGACCTGCAAAGTAGAAGTAAATAATCAAGTGGAAATTAGATGGGATAGAGATAAACAGACGAATAGCTTGTATATCTTATTGTTTTCTCCAAGGATGTGAAAAAAGAGCTAAAACAATAGCTAAAATGTCTGATTAATTAACTTCCTAGGACCAACTTGCGGGCGAAAACAAGTTCAAAATATGATTTTTAACAAGCAAACAATGGATAGTACCATAAAACAGGCAGCATGCTTTATCAGCTATGCCTGGCTGGTTGTTGGAAGCACATCATTATAGCAATCTAGAGCCCCTTTAATTAAACAAACAACAAATAAAAAGTAATATTGCATACCTCGAGTACTGCCTTCTCTTGGGAGAGTAATCACGGCTGTGTGATCCTACTCTTGCATACCGTGAAGGTGGAGTACGTCTCCGATCATGGCTGCGGCTACTCCTATGACTGGCAAGAAAATCAAATTAAATGAATATCGAAATCCAAAATAATCAGCCAGTCATTTACAAAGTCGGATCTAATGTCATTCTTCTGTGGTTTTAAAATGCAGGAATTATAACTGGAATGAACAAAATATAGGTAACAGGAGAGGTGAAGGGACAGATAATTTTATAACAACAATAGACTACCTAATGTTTTACTTTCAAACAACAAAGCCAAAGTAGAATACTGGCATGAAAGACACAGGAAACTTCCGCCACTACACAAGACAATAAGGACTACTCAAGACAGAATTTAAATGGACTAATATGATGTCAAGCAAATGAAATACAAAGTATTACCTTCCACTGCGTTCCCTAGATCTCATTTCAGTAGGTTTTTTCCTGTTTTCCTCGGCAAAAACCACAGTCAGTTGCCGACCTTGAAAACCTTGTCCATCCATCTGATACTTGGCATCTGCAGCATCAGCAGGATCCACAAACTGGACAAATCCAAAGCCTCGTGGTTCACTGTGAAAAAGAGGTGGGAACACAAGAACAGATTTAGAACAGAGATTTCTCAAACAATATGGTGTTCGGCAGGCGATCAGAATATAAGACACCCTAGCTACAGTCATCTGATCGGAGTTTAAAAGGTAAGACCCAATCTGTGAATATAAGGCCAACAAGGGTTAAAGACTCAAATCTGTTGAGCGCTAGCAATTCCACCAAACCCCCATAAGGACTGATCAAGAACAAATATTGGGGAACTAGATTCTAAGAGAGATATTGAGGAAAGCAAAGAACTAGCCTAAACCGTAACAAAGTTAAAAACAGCACAAATTCAAATAATCCCACCAAAATATAACATCTTCATAAGCACATAAGCAAGCACATGGCTGCTGACCTTGAATGTATCAGTTTAAAGATGACTTGAAATTCTTCAAGACTTGAAATCTTGAAATCTTCACATTGTATTCAAATCCAAATTCCTTCAAATCTTCACTACCATTAACATCACCTTCAACTCTTACTACCTGATTGATGTCAAGAACTCTTACTACTTCAATGTGTCAACAGAATGCTTATTACTTGATTGAAGTCTTCAAGACTCTTAGTTTCGCTGCTAAATTTTTCACAATTTAATAAAAGCACAGGCCGGTTTCTAACAACAAAAAAAATTAACCAACAAATTTTAAGGAATAAACTTTATGGTATCACCGAAAAACAAAATTTAGCCAAATCCATTAATGGGGATTGGTACCAAACAATGTGTGCTAGAAAAAATAAAATCTTCAATATTAATTTTTCAGCAGAACAGAGCTTGACTGTAAATAAAGAATATCTGGTCAGAGAGAGAGAGACTCCGCTCTTTTTTTCTTTCTTCTTCCTTTTGAGACCAGAAGAATTGAGCAGATGAATAATCACATGCAAAACAAGCTCACCCAGTGTAGTAGTCCCTTGGCAAGTAAATATCCTTCACAGGGCCAAATTGCCCGAACGGCCTTCTGAGATCTTCTGGCCTGCATGCAAGCAGTGAACTGTGGGATACCAATTTATAAAAGTACTACAAGTCTACAGGTAATGTAATACAAAGAAGGGAAGTAACACAATTATATTTCTTGAATCCTAACAGCATGATTTTTCAACAACTGTTTCTGCTTATACCAACAATTTGTCATCTTGGCCCGCTTCACTATGGACATAGCAATTCAGGAATGAAGTGGCAAAATTAAGACATGGAATACTTCAAATCTAACATATCATAAGTTTGAGGACACTCATTAGTGGCATACCGACAATCATGGCGAAGGTTTCGAACTAAAAGACTAGTCGGACCATCTCTACTATTACCACCATATCGACCTCTAGGACTCGGACTCCTTCCTCTTCTGCCATAACCTCTTGGTGGTGATGGGCTGTAACTTCTCCTCCTCATTCCAACAGAATCAATATAATCTGTCCACAGTACAGAAAAGAGTGAGGAAGCTCTTGTACAAAAATAAAATTCATTAGATAAACCAATACATAAACCACACTGAGGATGCAAAAGAAGGATGATCACAAAGGGCAACTACGCTCCTTGAGAAAAGCCAAAGCATGTCTACTCAGATATTTCAAATAAGAGAAGATACAGTAAATATCCCCAACTACTCTCATCCTTGCTACAGTCTAGTTAAATTATTCAAATAAACATGAGATTGCGCCATAGAAAATTCTCTTTCAAGGCCAACAACAAAACAATGGAGGGAAAAAGCCCAATATTTCCCATCAGATGTGAAGAAAACCAGGAAATTAATTATTCAAGTTAAGAGCTAAGATACTATAATGTTAGGTAAAAAAAAAGGAAACCAATTCAAGAAAGGAAACAAAATTAGAGTGGACAGAAAGAGAATGATCAGCTAGAGCTAATACATGATAAAATGCCATCATATCAGCAATCACTAGTATGAAGTTCATCATATCATTCTCAATCCACAACCATATTGAGCTACTTAATGTTAAAGAAGAGCGTCAACAAGCAAAATTTTGCCTTTAGAACTACTCCATATTAGAAGGATAAAATGTCAAGGTAAAAGTATGAAGACAATTCATTTAATATTTTAAATTGTGTGTTTATATCTTGTGTAAGGAAGAGATTGACCAGTCATTGCAGTATATCAATAAAATGCAATAACAAGACTACTCTCAACACACAGGATGAACCAATTTAAGGCACACAAAAGAGAATGATCAGCTAGAGCTAATACATGATAAAATGCCATCATATCAGCAGCAATCACTAGTATGAAGTTCATCATATCATTCTCAATCAACAACCATATTGACCTATTTCATGTTAAAGAAGTGCGTCAACAAGCAAAAATTTGGCTTAAGAATTACTTCATATTAGGAGGATAAAATGTCAAAAAGTAAAAGTGTGAAGACAATTCATTTAATATTTTAACTTGTATAAGGTATAGATCGACTGGTCGTTAAAGCATGTCAATCAAATGCATTAACAAGACTACTCAACACACAGGAAGAACCAATTTAAGTCGCCCAAAAGAGAATGATCAGCTAGAGCTAATACATGATAATATGCCATCATATCAGCTATCAAACTAGTATAACACTCATCATCTCATTCTCCAAATTGATGGTTGGTTCAGAATGTGATGCATAAATATGACTGAAAAGGTTTCAGTAGTTAAGCAATACTCAAAAAGTACATAGTTCAAGGAGTACATTTTAAATCCCAAAATAAAAATGAAAACCAGATATTAATAAAAACTCCAAGACAAAAATATAATTCAAGAAGAACGATCAGCCAGTACGAATACATGATGAATGGTATCATACAACAGTCATGACAGTATAATATTCATCATCTCGTTCTCTTGAGTAATAAGAAAAAAGGTAGATTTTGAACAACAAATAACAGGAAACTCAAGGAGTCCACTGACAGTTTCTGGTTCAGTTTGAAACTAAAACATATGTATAAGTGCAAAGACGATAAAAAATGTAGTCATATCACTACAAAGCAACATTAAGAACAATTGACAATAAACAATCTTGGTGGTAGTTGCAGAAGTGATCAGACAGTACGAATACAAAACAAGCTGCTGTCATATCAGCATTCCAAGTTATAATGATCATCATGTACTACTCCAACACCCATTAAAAAGATTAAAACGGACATCATTACCTCATAAAAGGTGTGCTCAGAGCAAAATAAAGTTATAAAAAAAATGAAAAAACAACTATAGCATAAAATAGTATTTAAAGAAAATCAGTGTGCACGTGGATTCAATATTGGCTGTCTTCCACGACATTAAAGAGAAACCATCAAGCTAATGCAAGTTTTTTGCAAGTATATGTAAAATGTACACACACAAATAACTAGTTCAGATAAGAACATTTAAATTCACAATCATCAAATATCAAACAGGCTCACTATGCAGCTCCATTAAAAGCTACAATCAACAAAAAGGAAAATAAAGTAAGATTTGGCACTTCCCCAATAGACAATCCCAGCATAAAAACTCACTCTTTCAATTTCAATGAGTAGACCAAAAAGCAATTAAACCACTGCAAAGACTAGAAAGCTAAAAGTTTGAAAGAATCGAGCTTCTAGCACCTAAAGTTAATCCCAATATTTGACACACCACAGGTGCTTCACTAAGGACTCGGTCTATAAACAGAATCTTCCAGAAACACCCTAGCTTTCTAACTTCCAACGAATCAAGATTTTAACCACACACTGATATAGCAAAACAAAGCTTAGAACTAAAACCCCAAAAAGAACCCTGCATTTCTGCATGCAAGAGGCTGTTTCCACAGCTCGAACCCGTGACCTCTCTTGTGCATCTGCTATACATCCACTATACAAGAACAACTACCCCTCAACCCCAACTAGTCGGGTACCATCTATTTATATAGACCGATTCCACCACAAATAATTTGAGGTTTTGTAACACTAGAAACTCTCTACATTTCCTAATGACATATAAATCACTAGATATACTAAAAGACTCCTACCAAGTATAGAAATAGGTGATTAGTCATTAGGAAATGTAGAGAGGTTCACAAGATCTTAACAAAGATCCCAACTTGCAACAACCCAAAAGATAATTAACAATTCTAACACATACCCACATGACAGAATCATTCCAAGCAAAACCCAGATAGAACAAAGTATTAGTCCATTTCAGCTCACAATATCTTTAAAAAAAAACTTGTAACAACCCAAAAGCTAATTAACAATTCTAACACATAACCACATAACAAACAATCATTCTAAGCAAAACCCAGATAGAACAAAGTACAGAAATAGTAATTAGTCCATTTCAGCTCACAAGATCTTAACAAAAAACCCAACTTGCAACAACCCAAAACCTAATTAACAATTCTAACACATACCCACATAACAAACAATCATAATAAGCAAAACCCACAAGAAAAAAAGAAAGAAAATGCTTTAAAAAAAATTTAAAAAAAACTTAGAACATCAAGATTCACAGAAACCCATGATAGTTTTCAACATAGCTTAACTAAAACATTCAATAGAATGAGATTTGAGAGGAATTTCTTATACCTATGAAGAAACAACAAGCTGAATTTGAGTATAGATTCACAAATTAGGTGACGGCGGATAGAGAAAAGTTTGCACCAAATTAGGGCAAACAACGATTTCTCATTGGCAGATGAGAAGGGAAAAAGGGGCTATATAAAGTTGTATAGTTTTCCTTTCATGGTCTCCAATTTAGGTGAAAATCATTTTTGTACCCCCAAAAGTTTTATTATATTTAAATCCGACCCCCTCTTGGCTCTTATACAAAATGTTTTTGCTAATTCTTATAGTGTGTTTTATTGTATCGTATTTGTTTTAATTAATACAATGTTTGGATATATTGTATCGTTCTCCGTCATTACATAATGTCACATATTAATGATTTTAATGATAAAACTATAAGAAAAATAGAGTTTGGAATCGAATAGGATCACCCCAACAACATACTCGGTGAAATTCTGCAAAAGCAGGGTATGAGGAGGATATAATGTATGAAAGTCTTACAACTACTTCTCTGAGATAGAGGGTTGTTTTTGAAAGACCATCAGCACAAAAGAAAAGAAAAATTAAAAATAACAATACGATCACATCAAATTAATCGTTACACAAAATGAAACTTTTCAATGTTAACTAACAATGGGTAACAAACATCAAAACAAGATATTAGAAAGTGTTTGAATGGTTGTTTCGTACGGTATTATAATGTATCATATTGTATTGTCTTAATAATAACTACAATGTTTCAATAAATTACATCCAGAGATGGAGTCATGGTAGTTACGAAGTCGACAAAACCTAATAACTTTGATTCAAACCTTATATTTAATTTTTTTTTAAAA
>JAJONR010015437.1:0-16392 GCA_029582245.1 Solanum etuberosum
TTAATTAACTATAGTGTAGACTTGATTAGTTAGTTAGTTAGTTATACAAAGTTAGTTAGAAAAGAATCTTAGTTAGTTAGGAATTACAGCTGTCAAAGTATTCATTCATACTTGTATATATATGTGAAATCAACATGTAATCACACACTTTGAATGAATAGAGTCACATTCATTCTCTCCAATTCTCTCTAAGATTTCTGAACTCCCATTAATGGAGTCTCTCAACATGCACCCATTGTTTTCAATTCGAACCTCTACCTAGTAGGTACATTCATTTTGATACCACTCAATCTTAATTCAAGAATTGGCTTTATCCCTAAGGTGAAATTTAAGTCGATTCTATCTCAATATCTTTGATCAAAGATGAAAATCTCAAGAACCCCAATTCCTATCCCCAAGAAAATTGTTGACTTCTAAAAACAGGATTTCAAGAAACTAATTAAAAAGGTCAAACAGAACATCAAGAACATATCATCAATGTTTCAGTTTTCTTGAGTATGTCACTTAAAAAAACATACAAATTCATCAAAGGAAAACTAAATTAAATCTTGATAATGATCCGAACCCCATTATTTAACGCATAAACTAGTGAGAAATTAGCAAATTTAAACCCCCATTAAAACGAAAAGTCTTACCTCGGAGAAATTAGGAATTTTCGGAGATTCAATGAAAGCATATAAATTAGGGAAGACTCTTTTGGGCCGTAACCAGAATTTGCTTATTGTTATTCTTCTTAAATAGTAGTATTTTTTTTGAAAAAGAAAAAACGGTAAAAAAAAGTAGGAGTTTGGTGTGATGTGAAAATGGACTTAGGAAACTTTTAAAATCTACGCTATGTACTTGGACGGGTTTCGGACTTTATGATCAATTGTTTTAAATATAGAAAATTACAAACATTTAACATATATCAGGTATTATAGTTAGTTTTAAAAATATCATAATAAATTACTCTTTTTTATATTGACAATCGAAATATACAAATAGAATTTTGAAAAATCCTAAATGTATATTGTATATATTTATCCTATTTGTATATTTTACTTGAATATACAAATGAACAGAAATATACAAACAACAACCTCAATGGCGAACAAAACTATAGATATGAAACACAATTATAAAAAATATAGCTATAGAGTCTTATTATATCTATTATGTTTGTTATTTCTAAAATTTTCTCTTTTAAATACCGCAATAATATAAACAATGTAATCTCTTAAACAAGATTTGAAAAAAATATGCAGATCTTATATTATAAATAGAAAGATTACTTTAGATAAACTTAAATAGAAAAGATAATTAACAAGACAATGTTAAAATATTGAAATTAGAGATCTTGGATTAATTTTTATTAAAGGGTGTGAACCGTCAAAGATATATCACTATTTAATTTTTACCCTTATTTAATATTTTTTTGAAATTAACTTTTCAATCAACGAACATGAATTAATTTGTTTTAATAAATTAATTTAACTAATGGATATGAATTATTTACTTAGTTTTTCTATATTGGTCAAATGTATATTTTCAAGGCTAATAAATCACAAGGCTAAAATAGGAAGAATAATGTCATTTATGCATTGATTTTGTGAAATGACAAAATAGTATTAAGTATCATCTATTTTTAGTAAATAAAACATATAAATAGAAACGAAGTGAATATCGTAGTATAAAAAAATATATCATTTTAATTATATTAGTAAATTACTACTCTTTTCAAAAGAGATTGATAAATTATCACACAAGAAATGATCAATAACACATGATATCATATTCCAGTCAAACCATACCATACTAATTAATAAGAAAACACTTTCTTTTATTATGTATAAATGCTTTTCCATCTCTAATAGTCCATTCAATTTTCATATATGACTGTAGTTTGAGTTAGCAATTTTTATGTGATCTAAAATATGCAATAACAAAATTTTATTATTAAACTCGAAATTCCAATTGGATTCTTTCTAAATTGAGAAGTATTAGTAACAAAATTTGGACATTAGAGTATTTTAAGGTCTATAAAAATCAGTTGGGGCAAAACGGTCGGCCAGGAATTGACAGTCCTGCCCTCCCTCCATCCATCAACTCCCAATTTCTTTGGAGCTCAAACTGCAACCTTAGATTCTTCAAATTTCCCGGATAAAATTCCTCCCATTATATATCCTTTTCTCGATTTCATCGTAAGTTTTTCACTGCTTACAATTCTGTTTCATCTTTTTAGAGTCAAAGTTAGGGACTTCGGTTCAAAAACAGTAGTTAAAGAACGTAGCTTTTGCATTTTATGGTTCATTTTTCTTGATAGTTGAATTAAATGGATATTGATGAAATACTTGGGGTATCTCGGCCTGTGAATTTGACAAACAAGAGTGCGATTTACGTTTGGGGTTACAACCAATCTGGGCAAACGGGTCGGAGAGGGAAAGAGAGGAGTTTGAGGATCCCAAAACAGCTTCCTCCAGAGCTATTTGGATGCCCAGCTGGTGGGAATTCCCGTTGGTTGGATATTGCTTGTGGTAGAGAGCATACTGCTGCTGTGGCTTCTGATGGATCGCTTTTTACATGGGGTTTGACAATTTTGCCCTTTATTTCCCTTCATTTTTCAGTATCCATGTTTTTGCTTGACTCTCATTTAGCTTACTTTACTTTATCATTTACAAGCTTTGCCAAAGATTTCATCTTTACTAGCCAAGTTTGGATTATATCATCAACTCTCTCTGTATTTCTGAATAAATTGGGTGGAATGAAGAAAGAAAACCATGGTCTTTAGTTTGATCAGGCTACCATTTGTCTGATGACATTGGATCGAAATTGGGTTGAGAAAAGTTTCTGAAGATGGTGTACCCCAAGAATGTGTAAAAACCAACTTTTTTTTATCCCACAAACTAAAGTGTTAGAGCTGAGAGTGTTCTACAACAACATACCAGTGTATCCCACAAGTGGGGTCTTGGAAGGGTGGTGTGTACGTAGCCTTACCCTTGTGAAGGTAGAGAGCGGGAATTTTTTATCAGTGGTATTTGTACGGATTACCTGTGTATACCACTGGTAAGAAGGCGAACTCTCATTATATATCAATCGTTTGCTTTGGGTGCTATTGACTTGACTACATTGTCACACATGTGGGTTGAAAGAAATTAGGAAGTTGGGAGGATAGATAATGACAGCAAATCTCCTATTGGCTTCTTCCAAATGAATGATGAATTCTCATGTAAACTGTGGTATCTTTTAATTTTTCCTTAATATGGTTTGATCTCGGTTGGTTATCCATTTGCTATAAAATGTGCCTTTAAAAACCATTGCCCTATTCTTACTGATAAAAAGGTCATTGCACTATTTTGTTGGTCATTTATTGCCTTCCTTAATTGATCTTGCTACAGTTTCATGTATTTTTTACTCAAATAAATTCCTTGGTGTAATACTTGTTTTTAATTCCTTTACTCAAAGAGATATACTGCAAAGAAGAAGTCACCACTTTATGCATTTTAAGTTGATATTGAACAATTAGTTTTACTTGTAAAGTTTACCTCTTTGGGAAAAACCTAGATTTTAATTGATATTTGACAGTTAATTTCAGAAGCCTGTTCCTGCTTTTGTTTGTGGGGAAGTTGATTTTTCTTGTAAGAGAGTTGTATTTATTTCATTGCAACATGAAATAGTTTATAGAACACTCCTAATTTTTGTACCTTCAAACAGGAGCTAACGAATTTGGTCAGCTGGGTGACGGAACTGAAAATGCTAGGAAGCACCCCAAGAAAGTGAAACAATTGCAATCTGAATTTGTTATTAGTATTTCATGTGGAGCACATTGTACTGTTGCCATTGCAGAACCGCGTGAAAACGATGGTAGCATGTCAGGTCGGAGACTTTGGGTCTGGGGACAGAACCAGGTCAGTCCCACAAAAAAAAAACTTCAAGTCAACAGCTACCTTGTTTATTTGAGGTCACAATTTGTTTGCCCGTGTTATTCTATGCAGGGATCCAACTACCCACGACTCTTTTGGGGTGCCTTTTCTCCTTCTACGGTACCAAAATTTTCTTGAGAATGAACTTTTGTGGAAATATCTGTGTTTCTTATGCAAATGTATTACTTCTGTTCTGTGTGGTCCTAGTGGGGCTTAAGCATCTATCTAGTCACATTTATGTTATGATAGCAGATTTACCTTTTCCTGAATTCTCTATCTAATCAATTCCCACATTTTTTTTGTTAAGAAGTTGCTTTCCATACAAAAACAACGGTGACTTGACATTCGCAGTGCACAACAAATTTTATGATATTTGTATGCTCTTTCAATTCATTCAGGTTATTCGCCAAGTTTCTTGTGGTGCTGTTCATGTTGTAGCGCTATCAGAAGAAGGGTTACTACAAGCTTGGGGTAATTTGCACTTTCTTAATTCACCTGTATATACAATTCTATGCTTAACATATACTCTCAGTAATTTTGATGAAATCAGTGCACATATGTGTGGATCCCTGCATGTGATTTTAGTTTTTATGTGTACATCCTCTATCAGGTTACACAGCCTTAGAGTTAAAAACATATTGTGTCATGTATTAATGAAAATTTTGTCACTGCTCTGGTAAAGCAGGCTATAATGAATTTGGTCAGCTTGGCAGAGGTATTACATCTGAAGGCCTTCAAGGCCCTCGTGTAATTAATGGATATGCTAAATTTCTTGATGAAGCCCCTGAACTTGTGAAGATTACCCAAGTGTCATGCGGGGAGTACCATACTGCAGCTATATCAGAGAAAGGCGAGGTGTAAGTGTTCATTGGACCTTTCTTGATGGAGATAAGTTTTGATGCTAAACATGAGAATATGGTTATCCGCATGGCACAAGTGGACGTGGATGTCAAGGAAAATAAACCATAAAGATACACACTACTTGATTTGCAGGATTTGTTTTTTTCATTTGTGGAACTTCTCTAATTTAATTTTGAATCATTGAAGTTGCCTGGTCCCACTGAAATATTACATTTGCAAATTTCCTCATGGCTTCTGGATTTGATTATAGGATTTTGTTAGATAGTCATTACTAAGAAGATACCTAGAAACTACCCCATTTAGACATACACACTAAAAAGGGAAGATAGAGTTGTTCAGTTCTCTAGGAAGTTAAAATGAATCTTCTGCTATTACTTTTAGTTTCTTTAGTAGAGACGTGGCATGATTGATGCATTTTTAAGTATTCCTGTTCTTAACTTTGTATGAGGGAAACAGTGGTGCATCCTTACTCATTTCTCCTTATGAGGTGGTATCAGTTTTGCTATGCATTAACTAAAATTTTGTTGTCTGAGTTTGGAGTAACTTGTATCCACTTTACTTAATTCTTCTGTTCACATGTTAGCTCTTTTGAGTTTTGGTTATTTCGATCTTTTTTTATTTATTTGATGATTGTGGTGTCCGGACCAGCTTTCGTGCACCTTGACTAATTCCACAGGCTACCTGTCACCTCCAACCAGCAACATGTACTAGGTAACTCTGTGCACCAAGGTTAGGACAGATGGGAAGAATCATGATAAGTAGGGATTTCTATCATGAAGTTCTTTGAGATAATAAATTTCCTTCCAAAAAGGACCCCTATCATTTGCTTATGCTATAGCAAAGCTAAGTTCTCTTCCTTGCTAGTTCTTTCTTATGCTGGTACGAATTTCTGGTAAAAATCGAATTTCTTACCATAAATTGAACTTTTCTTGTGCTGTGATAACACATCCCTGCTCCCCCGAACACTCTTAACCAGAAGCCAATAGTGGCCCTCTCCCACTTGGTCTTAGTCATTGACCCTTCATCAAATGAATAAGAAGCTTCACGGCATGTATCTCCATGATGATCTGCCATCTTTCTGCTGTACCCCTCATTATAATTTTAGGACTTAACAACCGACAAGGCTTGTGAACTAAAGATGATATTATTGTTCTGAGCTTCTTTTGTTTAATTTCTTAAATCACATATTTCATTGGATCTCTTGAAGTCCTGTACAAATTAGTGATGGTTATTTTTGATTGATACCCTTTTTCTTTCCCCTGTCCATTTCTTAAGATTTTGATACAGGCAGACTTATCGTTCTATCATTTTGACTAACTACAGCTATACTTGGGGATTGGGGAGCGTGGGACAACTTGGACATTGTTCCCTTCAGTCAGGTGACAAGGAACTTTTACCTAGGCGTGTAGTTTCCCTTGATGGCATATGTATTAAAGAAGTTGCCTGTGGTGGTGTTCACACCTGTGCTGTGACTGCGAAAGGGGCTCTTTATGCTTGGGGTGGAGGTCAGGCTGGGCAATTGGGAGTTGGGCCATTAAATGGATTCTTTTCATGCAAGCTCAATGAATCTGAGATGATGCTCCGAAATATACCAGTGTTGGTTGTTCCAGATGGTGTGCAACTTGTTGCTTGTGGGCATTCACACACACTTATTTCTGCTAAAGATGGACGAATACATGGATGGGGTTATAACTGCTACGGTCAAGCGGCTAATGAGAAGTCTACATATGCCTGGTATCCATCACCAGTTGATTGGTATGATTCGTGAGAACTATTGCTTTAATTCTTCTTCACAGAGTCATTTGGTATTTAAGTACCCTTTGTTCAGGTGTGTTGGGGCAGTCCGGAAATTGGCTGCTGGTGGTGGACATTCAGCAGTGCTGACTGATGCATGCTCGCTAAAGGAGTTGTGTGAATTTAGGCTTGCAGAAACAGTGAATCCATCCAATGCTTCAGTGGTTGAGGATGTCGCCTCAAGAACAGGAGCTGATGCCTTAGCACGACTTTGTGAAAGATTGAGGTAGAAATTCTAGTGAAGCATATATACTTCTGATAACTGTTGAATACTGTGCTTCAGATGTTCAAAACCTGTCTTGCTATAAAATGTCATTGCTTCCCCTCCCTCATTTCCCTCTCTTTTTCCCCTTTATCGCGCGCTATATAGCCAGTAACTGAATTTATTTTGTTGGCATTTGCAGGGAGCATTACTACAATGATGATGAGTTTGGTCTGTGAAATCATTGATGGGTGTTAAATATGTACTATATCAATTTCTCAGCCATTGGGATTGATCCTTGAATTCATCTAGTACAATAGAGAAAACAGGGTCTTTGTTTCATCATTGAATAAATGTATTCTCCTTTTTCTGCAGCTTGTGTGCTGCTGCATCATTAAATTGGTAGGTTTTACTTTGAAATGAATTCTATATGCTAATACAAAACATGTACTTATAATTTAACCAAAAATTGAACTAGTTAACAAGTATGAATAAACTCCGTTTTCATTTCCTTCCTGTTCCCTAATTGTTATTTACTGTATAATTTTTCCACGCTAATCCAAAGCAAAAAAAAAAAAAAAGAATTAAAAACAAATAAAATATAGTTTGGGACATCAATTAATTACTTAATATTAATGCAACAAGAACCTGTAGTTTTATCATTTAAACTAGTTTTGTTATTTAAAAATATCAAAATAAGAAAGGTGAACGTATTATCTTATATCATAATGAAAATAAGTGTTATAAAGCTAAATAAAAAAGAATTATTCCATAATCGTTTTATACTTTATTTAAGTTTCCGAATTGTTCCTTGGGCAATATTTGCCATCTTTAATATTTTCTCTTTAATCAATATATAACATATATCATCTCAGACTAATGCAATCTAAAATAATAAATGACCTTTCTATGTTATATATACCTGATTCCATAACATATAAAATCGATAAAAACGACGTAATATTCGCTGCTTAAATCTGTTTAATTTATAGTAGGAATTAAGGAGCGATGGATGAAAAATGAAGGATGAAAGGTTTTATTAGCTTAGCTAATTATACATCACAAACTGGAAAGTTGATTAATATTGTTTGGAACAAAACATATACAATTAATTATACTCTCCGGAATATCGTTTCACCCTTCGTTGCTGACATGGCGTAGCATCCATGGCGGTATCAAGGAGGAATTATTATTATTATTATTCGAACCCGGATACTGATGAACCTGACCCGATCCATCTCTGTTCATTCCTCCAAAAGCCCCCCTGATCATCGACACACATTATGTATGAATAATTTTTACACATCAATGTTATTTAACATGTTATGCGATAGCATATAACATACAATATTACTTATTGTGAGCAATTATATCTTTTAGGTGATCTGATAGTGTAAAATTTAGAGAGAGATAGAGAGTACGTACCCAATTGTGAGGTTAGGAAGATGGTGAGAATGTGATGGAGGCACATGAAAAGTTGCTGAGTTTTGGCCTGAGTTGGGTTGTGTCTTCTCGTTTTCTTTCAACTGTTTTCAGTTCACACATATTTTTTTTTTTATGTATATATATGTATGTATATAAATTTCAACAAGTTTAAAATATATATATACCTTCTTAGTTATCAAGTTGTTTTGTTCTTGGAGCGCTTTCTCCTGCTCATATATAATGCAAGTATTACTTATAAAACAAATCTATCGCATTAGAGCCTCGACTAATTGTTAGCAGAAATACAACAAGATGATGAAGAATATAAATATATCGTTACCTTTTTCTGCAGCTCAGAAATGGACTCGTGCATCAGTTGGTTCTGCATATTATTTAAGTGATACTATCATGAACTAATTACCTTAAAGATTAACGTAACAAATTTATGGTACGTAGATACATAAAATGTGAGATTAATTAGTAATCAGAAAAATGAGAAAGATTAATTAATACGGACCTTCCTGCTTCTAATTCGCTTTAACGAAGTATCAATCTGTTGCTCTATACTCTGGAGCTCACGCAAACTGAGAGGGTCCAGATCCTGACCCATGTAATGCCTATATATTTTCATGTGAACACATTTTATATTATATCAACAATTGGAGTTTGGCACCAAAACAGACACTATTTTGACATGTCGTCCATAAATGGGTGAACAGGCTCTTAACGTCCGTCTTTTCTAAATGTAAAAATAAATAAATAATAATTTTAGGAATTTGCCTATTTTTGGGAGAACAACAAACGGTGCAAGAGATGTCCATTTTTGGGCGTAGTATCTATTTTGGTGAATGTTTGTAAAGAGGATTTGTTTTGAAGTAATTAATTTCATGAAGTGAAGGGGGATTCGTACCTTATATTTCTTTGTAAAAGTTCAATCCTTGACATGAGCTTCGGATACTCCACACTCCAATTTTCCTACAACAGATGCATCAATGAGATCAAAAGGAAAACCAAAGACTAGAAACTAATCAGCAAGTGCCTGGGAAAATATTAGATTTGAAATTAATTGAGGGGGAAAATGTATTTGAAGTATGTTATATATGTTCAAAACATGAACTTTGCTTGGACTAAAGTTGGTGAAAATTAAAAATTTCTGAGTAAAAAACACTAGGAGTATTTCACTTCAAAAGTATCTTCCATCCAATTTATGTGATAACTAATTTGATTAGACACAAAATTCATGAAAGAAAGTAAGATTCTGAAACATATGAGTTGAAATATATTTCATGGCATTTCTGTCGCTATAAAGACTTGCTAATAAAAATAAAGTAGCAAGCTTTAATTAATTTGATTCTTTCCAAATGTGGAAAAAAAGGCCATATTTTTTTTAGATCGACTTAAATTGAAATAGATTCATATAAATTAAAACGGAGAAACTATTTCAATACTTCACTATAAGAACTCACTTTATTTTTACCAACAATGATAAAATTCAAAGGATAAATCAAGAGAAAGAAACATTTAAACTTTATTAATTTGCATTTACCTTGGGATCAGAATCATTTGCATTCATCTGTCTCTCTGCATATGAGTATCTTTCATATCTTTCAAGAATACTTTCCATACTGAAAAATAAATAAAAAAACTCTGTAGGTCAATTAAAGCCAGTAAACATATTGAACTTAACTGTATGACCTAATAGTATAAAATTTTATTTTCTTTTTCTTTTTCATTTACAGTTACTAACTATTCAATTGATATACAGCAATACTTAAATAGGCTTCTAGCTAGGTTATTTTAGAATGAGAAGTTATTTGCATTTTAATCAGGTTAGGTATATCAATTCAAAATGAAAGAGATAGATCTATTTATTTTGAACTCTAATTTAAGCTGATAAATATGCAAGGTGGGAGTGGCCTCCGTGGTGGCTAAGATGAGGGAAGCGAGACTGAGATGATTGAGCGTGTGACGAGGAGATGTGCAAATGCCTAAGTGAGGAGGTGTAAGTAATCAAAAATGGTGGGTTTAAAGAGGGGTAGAGGTAGACTAAAAAAGTATTGGAGAGGGGTGATTAATTAGACACGCAAGCATGAATCTACAGCTTACTGAGGTGAGAATATGATCCAAGATTGGAGGATATCGAGGTTATGGATAAGGGTCCAAGGTTAGTAAGTAGTTAAACATCATCACGCTTTCCTACGGTATAGGTTTGGTGGTAGTTTGGTGCAGCGTGCATTTTTCTCCTTTCATACCAATAGTATTAACACTATTCTCGTAGATTTTTGTCCTTCAATTTCTGTTACTACTGGTTGTTTCTTGTTCTTCGATTATCACATTATTTTTTCATGTTCTTTCCCTATTATTTGCCATGTCTTCTTTACTTCTATATTTTCCTTTTAACATTACTTTGGTACAAGTTACTTGAATCGAGAGTCTTTCAGAAACAACCAAAACACTACCTCCGTACAATTAATTAATAGGGGTAGGGTCAGCATACACTAGCTTTATTCTTTCCGGACTCCACCCGTAGAATTACATTAGGTATGTTTTGGTTGTTAATTAAAGCTTGAAATCATGATCAAATAAAGTTGCTTACAATTTACTATAACAGGTAAAGCTATACCTAGATGTATGCCCAAGCCTGTGCCTTTTTTTTTCTAGCTGAATGAGATTGTTTGACAATATTTTGCCTCAAAATTGTGTCTGTTCTACAAGATTCATCATAATCATATAGATTTGTCAATGTGTAAGATATGCCTTTAGTAAGTTAAAGCTATACTAGAGGCGTGAACAAATCTAGTTAGTAGGTCTTTTAAAGTCATAATTTACATAACTCATTATGTATTGATTGTTATTACAAACTTCAAGAAGATTATTAATCAATTTTAATATAACATGAAATCATAGACTATAAACAATTAACTGAAGGATTTGGATCAATATTAATTCGTCCGGAAAACCAAACCATTTACTTTCTACTCCATATAAGATTTAACTTGTCATTATTAGAGACAAATTGATCAGAAGATAACTTATCATACGTTGATAGTGTAAAGAATTTTTACGCTATCATTAATGTATAGTAGACAAAATACATATTTTGTGTGCGTAGAAGTTACTAATATCATTGGAGTACACGTACGTCATTGAGAGTGCTCCTCGTACTATATATCAGTGAATGAACTGACAAAGAGGCACAAGGCTCTAGGCTTAAAAATGAAATGCTATTTTTTCAGCTTTTGCTTTTAATTTGTTGTCTTTTGTGCATTTGATCTAATTTTAATGAAATAATGTCAATATAAAAACCAAAATACTAACATATATATATGGAAACACAAGGGAAGTAATATACTTATGAGGGTAATTTTAGGGATTTGAAGGGTAAAATATCATATTTATTTCGTGTAGCACATATAAATATAATTTCAATGCTTCAAAGATGAAGTTAGCGTTTGGTCATAGATTTTGAATAAAATTTCAAAAATTTGTCTTCAACTATCTAGTTGGTTGAGTGACTTTTACTTCCGCTCACAATTTTTCCAGGTAAAAAACATGTTCAAACACAACTTAAGTTCCAAAAAGCACACCTTCAAAAAAAAAAAAAAACTCAAATTTTCAAGTTGTAAATTTAACTTCAAAATATAAGGCGAAACGGGAGCTAAGAATTTAGAAATATGTGTTCATGATTACTGATCGAAACTATCAATAATCACTTGATTTAGTTTTTGGAAGAAATAGGAGATCTAGTTTCAATGTAATTACTTCACCAAGCTAAGAACAAATGATCTAAATCGTACGTAAGAAGAAAGATAAAGTAATAAGTTTTAACTGAAATTACAGAAATTAGTGCATGAGGGCATCAATGAACTGATTAATAATTAGTTTATTAAATATACATAGCATATATGAATTAGCATCCCAGTTGTTCCGTCGATAATTTTGTAACCTAATAATGTCAAAATTTTAAGGGTAAAACATCATTTTGTTTATAAATAAATTTAAAGGAGTTCAAAGATAAAAGTAGCGTTTAGTCATGAGAAATTATAGTTGAAATTAGTAGAGTACCTGGAGTCAGTAGATGAATACTCGAAAAGTTTGCCTTTGGTAGAAAAAACAATCAAAGCAACATCAGCATCACATAATACTGAGATCTCATTAGCTTTCTTCAACAATCCAGATCGTCTCTTTGAGAATGTTACTTGCCTGCTTATCTTGTTCTCGATCCGCTTCAACTCTACCCTACCTCTTCCCATCGTATGCGTATTTGAATTAGTCGGACTTATTGAATCATATGGGCTACCATTTAAGGTTGATATACTACTAAGAGGAGGTTGTCCCCTACCATGTGAATGATGAAGAAGTTTGTTTAGATTAATGAAGAAAATTAGTGGGACTATATGGAAGAAGAAAGAAGCATGAGAACAAAGGTGGGGGAGAGGGGAGGGGGGTTTAATTTGTTGATTATTGATTGATTGAGTGAAAGGGCACAATAATAACCTGATACAAGAGTGGTTTAAGGGGTGTTGCGTTGTCGATTTGTGATTGGATAAAACGTACACACTACTAGTATCTGGTGGTTAAGAGCCACAGGATTTTGCTACATACCACGAGACAAAATGTAGTAATTAGGTATCATTTTGATTAGATATTTCGAGTTTGAGATACAGATAGATATGAAAGATTTTATTTTATAAAAAAAAGTTTTTTCTATACTTATATAATATAAATTTAAATTAATCGAGATCTTGATAAAAAAACGAACGGATTAGCCAAGCATTGGTTGAGTGACTAGTTATTTGTATAGTTGTGTTGACGGCGTTTTACGTCATTTTAGTATATACTCCTTATATGCTAAGGTCCTAGGACATTCACACTATGTAGTACTCCCTACATTTCATATCTGACGTAATATTCTTTTAAAAAAATAATTAAAGGTATATTTCACTTAGTTAATTTAAATTCTAAATTTAATTATTTTTACTTTATATAAATATTTCTTAAATTTTCCCTCAAGTTCATTTTTGTGATTTATAATATTATGTTTTCCTTTCTTATTTTAGGAGTAATTTTAAAAATCTTTTGTTTGTCCATTGTAGCACATGCTTGATTGGACTTGGCTCCTCTTTATTTCTCTTCTCTCCAATTTCCTTCGAATAGTGACACATGACATAAGAAATTAAATGATTAAGATTTAATGGTTCAAAATAAATTTCTAATCGTGATTTAGTTAAGAAATGCATTATTTATTTGATTTAAAAAATTATTGAAATTCCACAATCTTAGCAACATATTATTTTGTTGGAAAAACAATTCTCTTCCCAATACTTTTTTAAGCATAAAGTTTCTTTTATTTTCTTTTAAAGCAATCTTTTTATTGCATCTTAGAGGAAATAGGGAGAAAAGAGGTTAAATAAAATAGGAGAAATAATGCAATAAAAAGATTAATTTAAAAAGGAAATAAAAGAAACATAATGGTTAGAGATTTACTTTGGATAATTAAATTTTAGCCTTTTAATTTAACTTAAGACATGTGTTACTAGAATTTGATTTTTTTTTTTTAAAAAGAGTCAGATCCTGCCTAATTGAATCGATAATTGTTAGTCAAAAGAGTATATGTGAGATAAAAAAATAATAGCGGAGCTTTCACGGACAAATAAGTTGGGAAAATATAAGACAAATCAAACAATTTAAGGGAAAATACAAACATTTACCCTTTATAGTATATTACTACCGATAGGCAAATAATGTAGTAACAATTTTTTTAATTAGTGGGCTTGTAATCATGAGTCAAGCACAAAATATATAAAAGTGAACAGTGGCACGCTGCACGCACCTTAAGGTTTAAGGTGGCCAAAAAACAAGACGAGGTATATGCTTATAATTAACTTGGTGGTCCTTATTATTATGTACGCAAGCTAAAGGTTTGTTCGCATTCGATATTTATATTTGTCCAATAAATACATGACACGTGTTTTATCACATGGTTGATGTGAACAATGGTCACTTTTATTTTCCTGTAACCAAGATAATTCATTTTAATGAGCAGTAAAAATATGTACTATGTTTCTTGGAGTTTTAAGAACAAGTTGTTTCCTAGTAAGACACTTCACGCGTTACAAAAATAAATATAGAATCATAGGGGACCATGAAATGCAAGCAGGCACAATTTATTAGAATACTTATATAGTACAGTAACAATTGGTTTTCCAAATCCTTCAAATTATATTACAGCTTTAAGTAGGGGACCATGACAAAAAAACTTAAAAAAGAGCTATTTAATTATGGTAAATTAATAGGACAAAAGCATTAGGAGTGTTTAATTTTTTTTTGTTATTTATTTATTTATCAGAAGAGACATTAGTCCGTTGATTATGTAATACATCAAAATCTCAAATCACATATTTTATTACTTTCTTATTTTAATTGAAGACATTGTATCCGTTGTATTAAGATGAGAAGACAATCTTAGCCATTCTACTTTTTTCTTATTGGCAAATTAATTATTATTAACTTTTCTCTTTTTGAGAATGGTGAGGTATTACTATCGTATTAGAAGATTTTGGCATTGTTGAGGACAGTTTGGTGATCTAGAGGTCATATAATATTTTATTTTGATTAAGCCGCCTTGTAGTTGAGGGGTTTGACGTAGACTCGTATCAGAATTAGGCGGATTTGAAATTTAAATTGTATTATTTGGTTCAATTTTTTAATTTTGAACTTATTATATTTTAAAATTATGATAAGTTTAATTGAACACGTACTTATAATGTTACATCAATGGATATAAAGTCTAATCTCAAAAAATAGATAATGAAGTACTACGTACCCTCACTACTATAGTACTACGATCATAGTCATAGTCTCATATATTGATTTTGTGGATAAACTGAGTTTTAACTTGAGTATCTTTATTAATACAATTTTAATAGAATAAATACAAGTAATTTTCGTGAGTAATTTACTATATGACCATATAGGTTATTCATTAAATTATGCAAGAGAAGAATTGCCCTTCTAGGGACAAAACACAGCGTAAAATTCTTTTTTATTAGTTCTACATTAATTGCAATTTGTCCATCATACTTCATTTTTGACACTTTACTTAGTTTTGATTTTGTCATTAATTAAATCTTAGTCTAATAAGTCTTAAGTTTACTTTATACTCCAAACATGCAGCTTCTCATGAAGGGGACCGATGTAGGGAGAGAAGGGTATCATAATTATAAAAAGAATTTTTTAATGCAATTTGAGAATTGAGAGAACAAATTAAAAGACAAATTAATTAGTCAAGCATAGTACAATACTTATATATTTATCAGATAATTTCAAATCGTAGTTTGAAGTTGAAGTTGAAATTTTGTATGAATTTGATAAATAAACGGTGATTTTAAATCAAACTTTCAAAATTCACGGTGAAACACCTACTAACATTCCTTGTAATTATTAGCATATACAAAGTTGATTTTAGAAAATGAAAACCTTAATTATGTGCATATGTATTATTAGCATTTCCCCTAGATTATGTTTTATTGGCTAAATGAGGCAAAACATGTCTATCTCACAGCCCTTCTAATTATGGCAACCACTCACTTCTATTATGGCCTCTACTAACCTCTTTTTTGAAAAAACAAGTAAAAAAAAATTAAGAGTACATAATGTCCATAATGGTAAAAATAACCTATTCAATGTAAATTTTTCTATTTACCATTCAATTTTGTTCCCAAAAATGGCTTCTTGTTTTTTAAAATTTAAAGACAGTGTCTGTTTTTTCCCCTTTCGTGTCCTTTCGACTTTTCGTATTCATTGTACCAAAATAAAATGATACCATGTTTGGAAAGGCCAGAAGAAAGATAAAAAGAGAAATAGACAGGGGAAAATTTGTATTTGTATAATTATAAGTGTATAGGACGGAAAGATATACATTTGTGTTTGTATAAAGTGAGAAAGGCGAGGGAGAGATGAGTGAAAAAGAGGAGAGTGGCGAGCGAGATTCCAGAGAGAGGGAAGAGACGAATGACAAAAGTTTGTTGCGAATTGGATTAAATGAAACGGTAGCTATAACATTTATTTTGAATTAATAGTTTGCTATAAATTAAGGCATATGCCTTAGGCCCCTAATTTCGAGAGACCTCAAATTTTTACAAGAATAAATTATGTTTCAATTTTTTTAACTTAAAAGTTATTTTTATATATATATATATATATATATAT
>JAJONR010015438.1:0-14779 GCA_029582245.1 Solanum etuberosum
ATATATATATATATATATATATATATATATATATATATATATATATATATATATGTATATTATATGGTCGGACCACCAATTAATTAATTTCTTGTGTTCAAGAGCAAAAAAAGATGAACAAGGTGTTTTCCTTTTTTCTTCTAAGTGTGGTATTTTGCATGTGCCTCTCTGATTATCACATGGAATATCAACATCAATTTCCTTTATGCCTTTTTTATCTTACTTTTTTTTCCCCACTATTATTGGTTCAATTCATCTATCCCCAAAAGGCCAAAACTTTGCTTGTTATACCCCATCTTGTCAATTTGATACTCACTTTAATATTATATTTGACATTTTTATATATGTATAAAGTGACCATCCTTTGCAACTCAATTGTAACAAGTATGGTATAATTCTTTCATATCTCAAAACTAATGTAAGGGTGTAGTTCAGCGTACGAAGTATCTTGTATTACTAGAATTTGGAGAAGGATTGTATATAAAAAGGTATAATACATAAATGTATTATTTAAGTTAGTCTCATATGGTATTATTGTTTTTCAATTTGGGATGTGTATAAGTAGGCAGTTAAACTTGTATAGAGTTTGAACAAGTAGATACACACATTCTATGTGGCAATGCACGCCCTACACGACATCTTACGTGGTGTCCTATGTCTATTTACTGCGTAGAACGTGTGTGTCTATTTGTTCAACTTTAGATAAGTTTAAGTATCGATTTATGCATACTCAAAGTTGAATTTATGATCTATAGGTTAGGCATAATATATAAACCTGCACTTCAACTTGACTTCATTTGACATTTATGCTCTCCAACTTTAGATGTCCATGAGTAGGCACTTAAACTTGTATAGAGTTGAATAAGTAAACACACACGTCTTACTTGACGTCCTACGTGACAATTCACACCCTACATGACATCCTACCTGACGTCCTATGCGTAGTTTCCACGTAAGACGTGTGTGTGTCTACTTATTCAATTTTAAACAAGTTTAAGTACATTTATTTGAGCATATCCGAAGTTGAGAAACATAGATGTCAGATGAACTCAAGTTAAAAGACATATATATATATATATATATATATATATATATATATCTATATAGATATATATAGGTAAAGATTGAAGAAAATATGTAACATTATTCCACAAATCTTAAAATCATTTTGCTATCACATTAATATGTGTCCCTTTTATAGTTGGTCCATTACATGTTATAGACACATCATGTCAAAATGGATACCATTAAAATTGATTCTCTTATTGGTAACTCAACCAAAAGTAAGTATATTTATTTTATATAAATATTGACAATGTGGCCACAAATTCTTTAGTGTAATGGATCGCAATATAATTATGGACAAACACTGGCCTACTCCCTTATCATATATCACATGGAGAGATTGAAAAGAAAAAAAATAAAGTTTGTGGTCATGTCCATGAAATCAAACCACTTTTGACATTCGATCGGATCAGAATTTGAAGTTTATAAATTCAAAATTGTAATCCTTTTGAATTATTGAATTTTGAATGTATATTAAATAAATTCTTTAAATAAATACACAGTTCAAACAAAAACTATTGAATTCTCTATCGATTTCGCTTTCAACAATATAAGTGACCAGAATTTAGGTGTAAAGACATATTATCTAGACATTGGTTAGGCGTACACACATGGTTTTGAGTAAATATGTATTTCCACTACAAATATTTGTGGCTTTGAAGCACACAACATGACATCGCGAATCGAATGGAGTTACATTTTTGCTTATATATTCGGCAAAATTTAGTAATTTAGCTTAAATCTTAGATTTGTATTTAAAGTTTCAATTAAAATGTATAAATAATTTATTTAAAATTCAGTAAGCCATTTTGTTTTTCCAAACTCATAAATTTAAAATTTTAATTCCGTGATGTGTGACATTTTGCCGCAACATACCAGCTACTTTGTTTGGTTTCAAGTGAAATATTTTTATTGAAAATCAATTTTATGAAATAAATCATCTTTTTATTCTGATGATAATTTATTTTAAAAATCGATAAATCGCACCAAATTCATAAAATAAATAGAAAAAAAAAAAGCCTAACAATTATATCATCCACCAAATTTTCCATTGTAAAGCTGACATGTCTGACCACTCATATAATTGTTGTAATAATGGGTCCAATTCTTAATGAAAATGATGTTACATTTAACTGATCTTTACTTTAATTTGATTGAGATGAAATTTGAGCACTTAGTTCCAAAGGAACTCTAACTAATTACTTTGTATCTTTTAGAATGAGCCACCCCCACCACCCACGTCGATTAATTTCATAAAATATTTGTTATTTTAAAGATAAAAATATGAATGAATAAGTAAGTATGATTAATTAATCAATTACAATTCTTGTTATTAATACTTGTCAAGTTGTCGTGTATTTATTGGGTCGATGTAAAAATATATTTTTTGTCGAGTTTATTATGACGTTAGAAAAATCACAAAAGATATTTCTTTGCCTACTTCAATTATTTAATATTTTCTTTGTTTCAATTTATGTGATATTTTTTGTGCGAAATTTAAATCATGTGAGTTTAGATCTGTATTTTTGAAATATATTGAATTTATCTAATTCAATTGAGCTCAGAAGTTAGTTAAATTGAATCTCGATAATAATAGACACACGAAAATGTTTAATATTTCACAAGAGGAAATGATAGCATGGGATTAGGACAACAATTTAGTTTTTTCATGTTTCTGGTTAAACAAATTTAAAAATCTTTAGTGAAAGGTCGTTAGTTGCTACAATCAAACCTCTTTATAATGATGTTATTTTTAAAAATATTTTTCGATTGTTATAACAAGATGTTAGTGTTGAAAACATATAACATAACATAACATGAAAGTTAATTTTGAAGAAAATTAGATCGTTGTAATGAAATATTATTATAAAGAGATCTGATTATATCGTTCTTCCCCTTCTTTTTCCAAAATCCTCTTTCCATAATTTCATTTTATTTCAAAAATAATTGTTGGTGTAGTCAAATTCGTATTTGGGCTGAAATTAGCAGGCTTGTTGGAAGCAAAATAGTTGGACTTCTTATTTTTACGGCCCAACATAAGTGTCAATTTAGAGCAAACCCAATTAACCACATCTTACGTCTACTCGGATGAGGAAACCGACTTGTTTAAAGGGAAATTAACTTAAATAGCCGTTCATCTAAAAAAAAAAGGTGGCATATATGTGTATGATATATGTATATATACTGTCTAGCGATGGTAAATAATTTTGGTCAAACAGTCAAATGTGTAACCTCCCCTATTTTAAACATGAAAAATTGATGGTAATTCATTAATGAATTGAAGAAAAAATCGACATTAGATACATTGTAGAAGGTAATTCTGATACAGGACTAAACAAACCTAAACACACCTAATACAACTCTGATACGTGAATTTTGATACATAACCATATGTATTGTGTCATCTTTGTATTAGGTGTGTTTAGTTATGTATCTGATACATAACAGTCAGAGGCGGACCCATGTACATATTTTAGGGTGCACGTGCACCAATTAACTTTCGAAAAATTCATATATATATATATATATATATTATATTGAGAAATTAGTAGAAACTAAATATAATTAATAGTGTCCAATGGAAAGTATAATTAATAATGTCCTTTGAACCGCTGGTACATGTTAAGATATCCACCCACGCGATCAGGGTTGTATCCCAGCTAGATTCTATCCTAGCTAGAACCTCTTTTTTTTAGTTTAATATTGGTACACCCGGAGTTTTCAAATCCTAGGATTGCCTCTGATAACAGTGGGTACTGTATGTATTGGGTACTAAAATATAATGAAAGTTGTCATAGTTGTGTATCAGATACATTACTATAAGCAGGATTCATATTGATTTAGGTTTGAAATAATAGTGGTTTAATAACATTTGTACCGGATACATTGTCCACGAATAAAGTTGTAATGTATCTGATAGTTGAAGCATAAACATGATACATAAGTAAAAACACAAATATCAACCAAATACATTAAAAATTTAAACCTTGGGTAGAGAGGGCCAGCCATATAGTAAAACCATCGACTTTTCCCACTTTTTTTAATCTATTTTCATGGAAATCATCATCATCGGAATCAAAAACACGAGGGACCAGATCTTCCATGTGAAACTGATTGGGTAAAACCAATGCTAAACGATGGACCGAAATCCATATATATTAGAAAATTAAAAAAATATGACCTACTGAAAGCTAAAAGAATGATGAAGAAATCCTTCTACCTTTTAAGAACTTGAAATCGAAGAAGAAAACTAGAATGAGTTGGAGGAAATGTTGATACATTGCGTGACTTTAGGCGTGAATTATTTGGGGGAGTTGAGCGTGAATTGAGGAGAAGAAGAGTAATGTATCTGAGAATAGGAGAGAGGGTGAGGAAAATATGGATTTTTATAAGTTTTTCAAATGGTAGGAAATTTTAGAGAATATGGTAAAAAAAAGTTGTATAGTTAGGTAATTTTTTCTTTTAAAAAAGTCACACAAATATATACATCCACAAAAATTTCATCTGCTATATATTCCTTCTGCTGCTACTGCTGCTTCTCTATTTTTTTCTTATGTGCGGTAGGAAATTGAAGACTCGTTACTTATTTGTGATTAATTTTAGTTGAAAAAACTTGAAGAACCATCATTGACTTTTATTAAGCTTGAATGTAGAAGAAAATAAAGTGAGTCTTTTTATTTTCTAAAGTTTGAATTGAATTTAATAATTAAAATTATTATGACTAGTATTATAAGATTGTATATTAAATTTGAAGCCAAATTTTAAAGTTAAAGCGATAGTTAAAATGATATGGTTAGAATAATATAATAAAACTAATAAATTGTTTACCTTTTTTATCATGTTTCCCAAATGTTGTCGTCCTAACCTTAACCAATGAAGTGTCAACACCTTATTATATTACAATAATAATATAATAATTCATTAATTCTTATAAATTGTTTACCTTTTTGTCATCCTTTGTAAATGTCATGTGCTTTATAAGGGGTTAGGGAGAAAAAAAGGAACATGTCTAGAAGTGGACACAATGGATACTTTATATTATCCTTTTAATATTGTTGACTTTGTCACTAAAAATATTTAATTAGTGAATACACAATGATTATAATTGAAATCAGTTAATTAAAGATCACAAAAGGGACATCTCATTTATTAATTTATTATTACAAAAACAAAGAGAGTTAAATGAAACTTTACTTAGCTGTGATTACAATGTTATAACCTCCACTTGAGTAGATTCTCCAGAGAATTTGGACATCTAATTAAGGATTAAGAAAGTTAAGAATGTCATGATTAATTAAGTGGCTACAATTTGTTCAAATAGTTCTTTTTATAGATTCTTTTTGTTAATATAAAATAACAGGGTTAAGAAAGTGTTTCCTCTTTAATATGTTTTGCCACCTCTCCCATTCAACATCAGTGTAAAAAATATCTTATATTCTATACTGCAGACACGTCAATAGTAATAAAAGTGAAAGATACCAAGACTTAGCTGAGTGAAAAGATATATTTATTTTTCAAACTACATGAAAATTGTCTGTTTGATGACAATCATTAGAAAGTTTTAGCAAGATTTTTCAAAATGTACTCTATGCGTTCAATTTTACTTGTTACACTTTCACTTGACACACTTATTAAAAAATAATTATTGATATAAATATTTTACCAAACTATCACTATTAAATGGTGTCTTGAAAAATGATTTAGAAAATAAGTAGTTAATGATGAGGGTAAAACATCAAAAAAAAATTATTGTCTTTTCTTGATATGTCAAAAGTAACAAGTAAAAAAAATCTATTTTAGAAAAAAGTGACAAGTAAAAGTGGACGAAGGGAGTATTTGATATGAAGGAAAATGTTTCATATATAATTTTTTTTTATTCAAAAGGAAAATAAGTAGCATCTTACTTATTTTTTTGTGTACGTACCTAGGTAAAAAAATACTCTTTCTTTCTGTCTCTATTTACTTTTCAAATATTTTCTAATTTGATTTTTCTTTTTACTTGTCATTTTTGACAAATCAAGAAACAACAATTTTCTTTTTTGTTAATATACGCCCAATTTATTAACATTGAGTTAATGACTTTGAAAAATGTAGTGAGTAAATATATTTGGGACTCCATCAATTAATATGGTTAAAATGGTAAACTCACTACACCAATCATTATTTTCTTAATAGGTGTGCTAAGTCAAAATTTGACAAGTAAAAAGAGACGAAGGGAGTATTATCCAAAAGCATTTGCATATCATCTTAACAAATACAACGAGAGGTGGGGGTGAGGCAATAGAAGCTACGGAGGTGGGGTGAAGATCGTGAAGAGAACTGAAGAGAAAACAGTTAATATGAAATGCCACTTGTTGAACTCGTTTTTTTTTAACTTTTACTAGAAAAATCATTTTATTCGTTTATTAAAAAACTTATTAACACATTAAATAATAAGAAAACACATTACATAACACTCCGAAAAAGCAATAACAACAACAAAATAACGCAATCAAAGCACAAAAAATAATAAATAGTAACACAAATCGACGGATAAGAAACTACACAGACGAAAAAATCGAACACATCCCATTTGTTTCTATACTTGTGGTCTGTGGAGGATTGAATTTGACTTTTAAAACTTACTCTAAGGTGAAACTTTACTTCCAATCAAACTTAAGGGGAAAAATCACAATTTACCAAAG
Source organism: Solanum etuberosum (assembly GCA_029582245.1). Lineage (NCBI taxonomy): Eukaryota > Viridiplantae > Streptophyta > Magnoliopsida > Solanales > Solanaceae > Solanum > Solanum etuberosum. The sequence goes on from JAJONR010015438.1 coordinate 6,750, forward strand.
ATTCAAGAACAGCAAAAAAGACATTTCCTTTTTTGCCACTTGTATCAACAAACAACAAACTGGCAAAACTTCAATCCATCTGTCTTTAATCCACAAAGTTCCAAATATAGAAAAATAAAAATTATTTTTTTTTCCAAATCCCATAAAAAAGATTCATTTTTGTGTAATAATTTGTGTAGTTTGTCCTCAAAAAAGTCAGAGGAATATGCTGTACATGTTCCGTGAAAAAAAAGGTTTCTTGCAGACATCCTCACATAATAAACATTGCCGAGTCGGTTCTTTAATCCAAACATATATTGGGGTATTATTTTATTCCATATATAAGCAGACCCAAGTTGCTGTTTTTTCTCTGTCTTTCTATTTCTGTATTGGCTTTTGTTTCTTAAAATTGAGGTACCATTTTCTTCCTGTTTCTGTTTGTAGTTTACATTGATGTTATTGTTTGGTTGTTTGATTGTTCTTTCCTTTTTCACAAGTTGGAATCTTGAAATGTGAAAGTTATATGTTTTTTCAGGGAACCCTAGTTAGTTTTGGATTAAGAATGTTTGAATTTGATTTGGGTGTGGCTTAATAAAGAAAATTGGGGTTGGATTTGCTTTGAATATCTTTCTTTTTCAGTAAAGTTTGAATCTTTATAATGGGGGTGCTAAATTTTTCTTGTAGATTATTAGTGGGTTGGTTATCTTTAGGAATAGTTTAATTAATGTGATCTTTGGTGCATCCAAGGATGTGGCATAGTGGTCAATGAGGTGGGTTTAGAACCGTGAGGTTTCGAGTCCAGTTTCCAGTTTAGGGAAAAGATACTAGGTGATTTTTTCCCGTCTGTCTGAGCTTCAGTTGATAGAGTTATTTGGGAGTTGGTGGGAGGTAGAGGTTTCGGGTGGGAATTAGTCGAAATGTGCATAAGTTAGCCGGCACACTATGGTTGTGAAAAAAAAGGTGATCCTTGGTAGTGCAGCAAATCATTTTTTGGGGGCAGGGTTAAGGTTATGGTTTATGGAGTAGTTTCTTTTGTAAGTTCATGGAGTCTTTTGGTCCTCGTAGAATAATTTGCATTTCTAATGTTTTGAAAAAGGAGCAATACAATTTTTTTTAAACCTGTTAGTTAATTTTTGTTGTTAAGCTTACGTTAAGGTTCAGGTGGGGATAAGGGTAAGTTTAGACTTTAGAGAATCTGTAACATGCCTTAACAGACAAGTTAGTTACCAGTATTGTAATAATTAGAATGGACACGGTAGAGTTGAACATATAGAGAATTCTTATCACTTTATCCTTCGGGGTGGCCTAGTGGTTTGGTCTTGGGACTTCCATGTTGGAGGTCTCAAGTTCGAAACCCCTTGCCAGCGAAAGCAAGGGGTTTGCGTTTTGGGTCGATTTGTCGCACAGGGCTTGCCTAGTGTGGGTTACCTCTCCTATGTGGTTTGCGAGCTATTGCATAGGAGCGGAAGTTTCACCTTGTGCGCACCCAAAGGGTAGCGGCTGTGGGTTTCCCTTGTCATAAAAAAAAGAGAATTCTTATCACTTTTATGCTACTATTATTGTGATGTGAGCGGTTCAAATTGGTTGAATCTTTCTCAATAAACCTTGCTGAATTTTTATGAGTTTTGATTGAGTTGGGATACATTCAAATATAGTTCTCTGTTTTGCAGTTGGTTCTTGGGATCTAGAATTAATCAGCTAGAACCCTTATCAAGTAAAGTGGCGTGAAGCCAAGGCTGCTTAATGGGGATCGATAAGCAGCCGAGTGGTATTCTTGATACTCTGAAAATGGAGACAGTCAGGACAATATTTCCCTCATATCGCTACCCACACGAGCATTCACGTCATTTTGTGATTGCTGTGGTTGTGGGATGCTTGTTTTTCATATCATCAGATAACATGCACTCACTTATTCAGAAATTCGATATCAAATGGTGGTCTATGTATGCCTGTTTGCTTGGATTCTTTTACTTCTTTTCGTCTCCATTTATTGGGAAAACAATTAAACCAAGTTACTCAAATTTCAGTCGCTGGTAAGTCATCTATTTCTATTTATGTCGTAATAACTCATTTGTCAGTAAAATCTAGCTAACAACAGAAATTCCTTTTTGCAGGTACATTGCCTGGATATTAGTGGCAGCTTTATACCACCTTCCAAGTTTTCAATCAATGGGAGTAGATCTAAGGATGAACCTCTCTTTGTTTCTGACGTTATACGTCTCATCCATTTTGTTTCTTCTTGTTTTCCATGTTATATTTATCGGGCTTTGGTATCTTGGACTTGTTGCTCGTGTGGCAGGAAGGAGGCCTGAGATTATGAAAGTCTTTCAAAATTGTGTTGTAAGTTTTGAGAATGCATCTTAACCTCTAACATAAGGTTACTCAGGTCCTTATCTTATTGCTTCATCATCTCTTAGGTTATAAGTATAGCCTGCTGTGTTTTCTATAGCCACTGTGGGAACCTCGCTATAGTAAGGGAAAAGACATTTGACTGGAGGAATTCTATATGGTTTTCCTTGTGGAATAAGGGAGAGGGGAATGCATGGCTTGTGAAATTCATCCGCATGACAGAATTCAAAGATCAAGTTTGCAAATCTTGGTTTGCTCCAGTTGGGTCTGCTAGTGATTACCCATTCTTGTCCAAATGGGTCATCTATGGAGAGGTATTATCTCTCACAATATAAGGGTTTTCATACTTTTCACATGAGAGATTTTGAGGACCTTATGCTGCAATTTTCCTTTTAACATATGAATTTCACCTTTCCAGTTGACTTGCGGCGGCTCATGCGCAGAATCATCAGATGAAATTTCTCCAATCTATTCATTGTGGGCCACTTTTATTGGCCTATATATGGCAAATTTCGTTGTGGAAAGGTCATCCGGGTGAGTAGTTCAATTTTTCTTTCACATGTTAGAGCTTGTTTTCTCTTTCCCTGTTAAGGTGGATGTGGACGACCCTATATAAGGGGCTTTAGATCTGAATATAAACCATGTTAAGAGTCTTATTCTGGAAAATATCCTCATCTTTTGTGCTAGAATAACTTAGGTAATAGATTCTATGCTGGATTAATATGCTGTAAAAATCTACCTACTAGTCAATTAGCTAATGTTCCATAATGGATGAAAGGATTAAGCTTGCCAGCTACCAGGGTTATCTGCTCCCCACTATGGGCTATCCGCTATCGTGGAAGTTATATGGTTTACACTTTTCAGAGAAAACCTTATGTTTTTCTTGAGTCACAGTTAAATGCGATATGTCGTGCTTATGCAAACATGCAACTGGCCTATCTTCATAACATAATTTATTAATTCCTGGCTAATCATCATATTCTTATGCTTTAAATATTATACCTGGTTGGTTCTATTTAAACGTATTAATGCTTAATATGGGCAATTTGGTTAGATTATGAGTATACTTTTTTTAGTTCTAACCTTTAGTTGGCCTGCATAGAGGAGATTGTTAGCACTATTGGCCTTATGTGATATTCCAAGGTCTGATTTTTTGTTCTAATGCGTACTTATCAACAGATGGGCTCTATCACGCCCTTTATCACTCAAGGATTTCGAGAAATTGAAGAAAAAGCAGATGAAACCAGAGTTTTTGGATATGGTTCCTTGGTATTCAGGGTATGCTCTTCACCTGTGTCTCTTTCTGACCCCTTCTTAAACCAGTGGCAATGCAGATCCTTAGGGAAGAAAGTTGATTAAATTTCCTTATATAATATCATTATTTACCGCAATTACAGGACATCTGCTGATTTGTTCAAGACAGTGTTTGACCTCCTGGTCTCTGTAACTGTATTTGTTGGGCGTTTTGACATGCGCATGATGCAGGTACATTATGATGCTCTGGCTTCATGCTAAAGCATTCAGCTTTCAGTGTGATATTTCTCCTTGTAAAGAATTACTCCCTCCGTTTCAATTTGTTTGTCATAGTGCACGGAGTTTAGGAAAATAAAGAATACCTTTGAATCTCGTGATCTTAAACTAAAGATGTGTTAATGTACCAAAATGTCATTTGAATCTTGTGGTCTTAAATATGCCATGTAAGATGTTGGGTGTAAAGAGGTACAAAATGTAGAAAGTGACATCTTTTTGAAACAGACTAACAAACAAAATATAAAAAGAAGGGAGTATAAGATACTTGCGCATGTTGTAAGAACCTTGACATTTTAAAGGATAAAGGATATTGTCTCCTCCTACTTTTAACAAAGCATTTTCTTACGTTCACAAAGAATGATACATATAGGCAGAGTTTAAAGTGGATTTTATACTTTCCTATAATGAAATTTGCAGTGGGAAGTGTAGATAATTATCCCTGAATTGAATATTCGCTTAAGAGGATACAAGTAGGTTCACCTTAACATCCTCATCTTTCCCATTGTTAGGCTGCTATGAGCAAGATTGAAGACGGAGCTAAGCAGGATGATCTTTTGTATGATCAGTTTAGTGAAGAGGATGGTATCTGGTTTGATTTCATGGCTGATACTGGTGATGGCGGAAATTCCTCCTACACTGTGGCACGCCTTCTTGCTCAACCTTCAATCCACGCCCAACATAATGATTCCAAGCTTACACTGCCACGTGGACGCCTGCTTCTTATTGGGGGTGACCTTGCGTAAGCTCAGATTTTTTCTTACAACATTAGTGATTTATGCACTTTACATGAGCAATTCCATGTAGCTTTTTCGCATTTTGGCTCATAATAGCATCACCTTATGAGTTAAAGCAGACTTATTATCGAACAGTAACATGCTTACTTCCCATATCATTTGGCTGGGTATAATGTGACCTCTCTTAGATATCTTTTTAATAGCTAGGATTAGAATATTGTGCATTGCTGCGGTTTACACATTCTTCTTCAACTGGTACTTTGAGTTACTTCTGTCATTCACTTAGGGGTCGTTTGGTAGAGTGTATAAGAATAATGCTCAATAGAGTGTATTAGTAATGCTTGCATTAGTAATGCTTGCATTAGTAATGCTTGCATTAGTTATACATAGATTATTTCTTATGCATTTTTTGGTTTGGTGTATTAAAAATAGTAGGAATTGTATAAAAATATTTATTTACAAAAGTATCCTCCACAATTATGGTGGAAAAGATGTAAAAGTGCTTTTGAGGGGTAATTGGGTCTTTAACCATGGTAATGCATGTATTAAATCTCTTTGCATTACTAATACCTAGAAATCCATGGTATTAGTAATACACTCCTCAATACACAATAGAGTGTATAACTAATGCAAGCATTAGCTATACATAGCATTAAAAAGTGTACCAAACAAGGGATTACTAATACACAAAATTAATGCATTCATTATTTTTGCTAATACACTCTATCAAACGACCCCTTATTCTGTCTGCTTACCAAATTCGTGAAAGAATTTTCATGTGTCGAATAGAGTTAAATTCAGACATGAAAAATAATAGTTCAAGCTGGTGATTTGAGCTATTAGTGTCAACTTGTTGATCAACCTAATGTTAACATATATATGTGTGTGTGTGTGTGTGTCGATATGGTGTGCTTTCTTGTGTATCCTAGAGCTGATGGCCGGCGTGGGAGATTTGTGCTAAAATGTTGATTCATCTTCAATTTTGATGACTTCTGTGGTAATGATAAGGTGCTCTGTTGTCTTTGATGATGTTATACAAAGTAAATTATTATTATGTACCTGCAAATTGCTAGTCAAAATTATTGAATCAGTTCATTTCTTATCTTTGAACCACAATATAAGAAGGTACACTTTGATGCTTGAAAATCATTGTGAAGAAATGTCTGAAAATAAGTAGGCGTCACATGTCATCCTCAATGCTAACACCAAGCCTGGGGCAACCTATTGTATATAATTAGTGAGAATTGAATGCATAGATGTGCTGTCTAATCATGCTTCTGGGATGTTACCAAGCAGGACTTTTCTCTCTGTAACGTCAGTTCTTTGGCGTCCAAATTGACCCTAGACATTTTGCTTCTTTAAATTTCGGAGTTTAGAACATGGAAGTGTAATAGTGTTCAAACTGTGTTAAGTGATACTCATTTTTGGCTTTCTTGTAGGTATCCGAACCCATCAACATTTACATATGAGAAGCGTCTTTTTCGTCCCTTTGAATATGCTCTTCAGCCTCCAATCTGGTATAAGGAAGACCATATTGCCGTTAAGAAGCCCGAATTACCTTCCGGCGTGACTGAACTCAGGCAGTATGTTGGACCTCAGTGTTTTGTCATCCCCGGAAATCATGGTTAGTCTAGTTTCTAAGCCTGTGGGCTTGTACTTCTGTCTTTCAGTGGAGCAGGGTAGCTCGTGTAGGGTTTTATTTGTTGTTTAGTCGAAGTCCTTTTTGTGTACTTGTGCAGACTGGTTTGATGGACTTCAGACTTTCATGAGGTACATTTGTCATAAGAGCTGGTTGGGTGGGTGGTTTATGCCTCAAAAGAAGAGCTATTTTGCCTTGCAGCTTCCTAAAGGGTGGTGGATATTTGGTCTTGATCTTGCTCTACATTCTGATATTGATGTATACCAGTTCAAGTTCTTCTCAGAATTAATAAGGGATAAGGTATCTTTTTTGTACTTTCTAGCCACAGTTGTCATATTGCATTTTATGGAGTCACCTATGTTGTTGGATATGCCAAAATTTGTCTGACTTCTTCAAATGTAGTTCTACTTAACTGGACGTAACATTTTTGTATAGATGTTGGCTGTTATACAAAACATCCTGGATCACTAGGTTAAAATGGTAAATGATTTAAAAAAAGTTCGTATGGTCTAAGTTGCATGGACTCTTCAATTTCGATGCCCACACCTGCACGGATTCTCCAAAAATACGCTACTTTTGGAGAATCCGACACGCACCCGTTGACATTTATGAAGAGCCCGAGCAATATAGCTTATGGTTGATAATGGTTTTCACATTGCTAAACTGAGCAATGATAGATGGCTAGTTATGAAATTCCATTTAGACAGTTTTCTTCTGTTTTTGCAGCAACACATTTATGAGTTATATCAGTTTGATTTGTTTCTCAGCCAAGGTCTTGTTATGTCTCTGTTATTCAGGTTTTCCTTAGCTTTCACATTTGATTGATGTCTGGAAAAAGTGATCAAATTTTTTCGTTCAACTTTCTTGGAATGTAAATATGTTAAAAGAGTGACCAAGTCTCTAACTATTTCATGCTATCTTTTTTTGTCACATCTTGCTTAGATCTGAGTTCCCCTGGCATTTGCATTCTGTCTGGTGGAGGAAAAAGGGGAGGACTGGAGAGGGTAAAAGTGGAAGGTGAAATGGAAGTTTAAGTATAAGGTGGATACGAGTAAGATTTGGCTAAGCTTTTGGGAGGCCAAAAGTCCCTTTTTTTAAAAACGTGAGGCGTTTGGCCAAGCGGAGAAAATAAGTGCTTTTGGGGAGTAGCATAAGTTGTTTTTCAAAAGCTAAAAATGCAGCTTTTCCCGGAAAGTACTTTTGAGAAAATACACCTAGAAACACTTTTTAAAAGCTTGTCCAATCACTAATTGCTGCTCAAAAGTGCTTTTCAAATTGATTAACCAAACACAAACTGCTTCTCACCAAAATACTTTTTGAAAATGCACTTCTCAAAATATGCTGATTTTAGAAGCTTGGCCAAACAGACTTGATATAGTTCTTAAAAAGAAAGGACTTAAACAAGGAAGAAGAAAAAGTGGAGCAAATTGATGCCTCTCAATATAAGGGTGTCATTCTTGTACTTCTTTGTGGATGTTAAGAAGTAAATGGAAAATGATATCTCTGTTATTTTTCAGTAAAAACTGTTAATAAGACTGTCTATATTAACTTGGAAGTTTCAGTTCAAACTTCATTTACGTTATTTTCTGTTCTTATTTAAAAAAATTCAAGCTTTTAGTTGAACTTTGAAAAGCGCATGGTGATCGTATTGGATAAGGAGAGAACTAATGATCCATAGATTTGGTGTTTGCAGAATTAGTATGATTCTATAATATTCATTTAGATAGTTGCAGGTGCTTATGGGTTCGTCAAGCCTTACTTGTTGCGTTCTTATAAATTTGTGCATTTACCATGTCTTC
>JAJONR010015439.1:0-10846 GCA_029582245.1 Solanum etuberosum
TATTATAATAACAAAACATAATCCCAACTTTATGATAAACTTCATAATATAAGGATCTCAACTTTTATTTAGTAGTAGTAATTTGCAAGACTTCTTGGATAAAGAGATTAGGGTTAAGTTGGTTTATTTAAGCTATAAGATTATGGAAAGAAGCGTGAGCAAATCTCCATCTCATTGCATCATATTGAATGAATATTTTTTAGCGGTAATTAATTAACGACAATCGATAATAACTTAATTATAGCTAAATATATTTTTTAGAGGCAATTAGGACTCTTTGTAAATGTTTATTAAGTCTATAGAAGCATTATTGGATCCAACGACAAATAACTAATGTTGATAAAGGTTTTAGCACTCTTTCTTAATATACATATTTATTGTTTTGTTATAGTGTTAATTAATTGGATAATTTCACACTAATCTCTCTTATGTTTGTGATAATATGTTTCTTCTAATTAGTTATGTATACTTCAAGTTGCCCCACGCCCACTACCACCCGGTTGCCATTTTTATTTTTGTGGATCTCTTTTCTTTTGTTCTTTCTTGTCCTATGTGAAAGATAAAAGTGTCCCTAGTTGATTGGAGAAGAAAACTTTTTCCCTACTTATATTGAATTGTCTATTACTCCATTAAGTTTGTAAAGAGCTAGTAAAAGAGAGTGATCAAGAAATGTACTTGCAAGACAAAGACAAATTGATTGCATGTCCCTTGCACGCCAAAAGTATGTGTCTATTACCATCTATAATCCAAAAAATAAGAAGATCAACGAAGACGTGACGTATGTATTGGATTGAGGTGGATGAAATAAAGGCTCGCATGCATTTAGTGTCCTATCTTATGCTTCGATTTAATTCCTCTTATTGTTTCTGTTATGTAACACCCTGAAAATTTCTAAGTTAAGACTCAAACCATTCTTCATTTACTTGTAGGGTCATATCGGGTGATTCTTAAATTGTTTATGCGTAAAAGTAAATTCTTTAGTGTGGAAATGATTTTGGATATGTGTAAAAGTAAATTCAAGATTCTTTCCATCTTTTTTAAGATTCTTTTTCAAGATAAGTTTTTCTCCAAGAATTCCATTCTTTCCAACTCAAATTATTTCATACAATTATGAATCACTGGTGAAAATCATAATTCTTGGTCATAGAGATTTCAAGAAACTAATTCAAGAATCTCAAGAAAGGTTTTCTTGATTGTTCTCCTTCAAGCTATGGTTTCAAGGCTTCTAATCAAGTTCTTCTTCAAAATTCTTCAAGAACCTTGTTCTTCCATGTATGTAAGGCTATCATAGTGTTGGACTAGTTCGTCCTCACGCCCTACATCTACTTTCAGATCAGTAAAAGAGTAATTTAGGATTCTTTCCCTAGATTTGAGTATTCTTGAAATAAGTTGATTTTGAGTTCTTGAGTTCATGTTTCTTTTAAAAAATTTATTCCTAATTATTGAGTTTCTATATTGTTATTGAGATTCTTGAGTTGAATTGTTCATGTCTATAGTTACGCCATGAACCCTATGAATTGAGTTATAAATTTTGAGAAGTTTTTTAAAGCCAACACTTGAGTTTTACCTATGTTAATTATTGGACTTGAAAGATAAGTTCATAAGTGCATGTTTTCAAGAAGGTAAACACGTCTCATGTTTTGAAAAGTATTTCAAGTAATGTAAGAAGTCCATTCTTTATAATGGGTGAATTGAGCACAAAGTTATAATAATTATTTTGAGAGTAGTATTGAGCACCGAGTTGGGTTAGAGTCTTTTATGATTCGGAAGTCCCATAGAACTACGTAGCCACCGTAGGATAGGATAGCATTGATTCTTCATGCGACTCCTCACTGCCTCTGAGAAGGCTAATTATACCCCGGAAAAGTATAGGATGGTCCTGGCAACGTGAGGTGAAACGTTGTATCATTGATAGGCTCATGGTAATGGTTGTCGGTTTGAGAAACTCCCCGCAAGTAAAGTATATTATTTTAATGTTGTTTTCATTGTATATTTTATTGTAAAGCTTAAATGATTTTCACTTCATGTCCATGTATCGATTCAGTTGAGTTGCTTTCAGTCATTCAGTTCAGTTATTTGTTTACTCAGCCATATTACATACTCGTACATTCCATGTACTGATGTCATTCGACCTGCATCCTTTTATGATGCAGATATATGTGTTCATGATTATCAACAGGCGCTTCGTTGAGATCACTCTACACTCCAATTAGCTTTGGTGAGCCTCCTTGTATTCCAGAGGACTTCACAGTTACTTTCCAGTTATTAGTTTTGAGGTGTCGTGGGTCTTGTCCCGAGATCCTTCCTTAATAGTAGAGGCTTCGTAGATAGACGATTTTGGAGAATCTTTCAGTTTTAGATATTTTATTTAAAACTTATGTTTCATACTCAGTATATTCAGCAAAGTTCTGAGATTCAGTAAACTGTTTTTTTTAAACATTTCTTTCAATTTGATGCTTATGTATGCTTGAGTTAGTCTTCCGCTTGTAGTCAGCCGGATGAGGGTTCGCTTGCGGACCAGCAATGGTTCTCGAGTGCCGGCCACGTCCAAGGTGTAGATTTGGGTCGTGAAATATTACTCTGGTTATTCTTTGTATTTGTATTGTCAATACTAGCGATATTCCCTTGCTCGTGTTCAATTACTATCACTAGAAAGATACCCATTACTCGACTATCTCTAAAGAAAAGTATGCACTCCATGATTTTCTTATGCTATTAGGTCTCAAAATTGAATGCGCCTAAAAAACTATTATAAAACGTATAATCTTTAAAATGTAGGCCAAATTAGATGAATTATCGAACCAAAAATAACAAATTTAAGCAATATGCTATGTATTCAGAAATTGAATGTGTCATTGAATTCAGAAAATTAGGCAAAATTTGTGGAAACGTTAATTGCGTTAGTTCTCATGTTATAAGCATTCATTAATTTCCATAATAATCTTATAGTTAAAAAAATAACTCATTAAAAGAAAAGTGTTCTTGATCACATACTTGATTTTTCATTCTAAACACTTAATTGAAGCCTAAATTATTGAGGTCGAAGAATCTAATCGATCTTTATTGAGCATCTTCATGTGGCTGACATTATAAAAGTAGTCGGGTGGCAATAATAATACATGTAGATGAATATGACATATATCTACAACTAGTATATTTTTGTTTGACGTGGTATATATAATCATATAAAACTATTATTACAACAACAATAATATACCCGGTGAAATCCACTAAATGGGATTTGGGGAGGGTAGAGTATACGCAAACCTTACCACTACCTCATGGAGGTACTAGATACGTAATTAATTTGATGTAACCACATGTTACTTAAGAGTAAAATCTATTGCCTACATTTTATCTTCTTCGGACTTCAGTTATGCTTTGCTCCAAAAACGTCACACCTCACTTATGATCCTCTTCGGATCACACTTATAAGATTATACTAGATATATTGTTGGTGTTAATTTTACAATGTATCATTTTTTGTATTTTAGTTCATTTATGTAATATTATAAACCTAGTCCTTATATTGTTGGTGTATGATATTATAAAACACAAAAAATGATTCAATTTATTTAATCTTTAAAAATATAACATAATGCAATATATTATAAAATGATAAGTGACCATCGCTCGAACATTAAGTCATGCACAATACGTGGTCAAACACAGTTTTCTTATTAAATCAACCTCCACCTATAAATTTGCCAACCGATATAAATATAAAAAAAAAAAATTAAAAAAAATCCCAACAAACATGATAAAAATTCAAATTGCACAACTTTGAAGTACATTATTTTAATAAATATTATAATATTAACTTGAAGTTAATATAGTAATACATAAACTTTAAATTTTGAATCTAATTCAATCTGTTCTCCGCTTTTTATTTACCTAAAGAAGGGAGAAATGAACAAATGGATCTATAGAAGAAGCTTAACACAACGATGTAGACAAGCATTGTAACATTGAAGATTAGTAGTGCCACACTTGGTAATACAAGCGTTTGCACATTTTTGAACATCAGAAAATCCTTTTGCATCTAATACCATCATCAATAATATTATAATAACAAAACTTGATCCCAACTTCATGATAAACTTCATAATATAAGTTGATCCCAACTTTTATTTAGCAGTAGTAATTTGCAAGAATTCTTAGATAAAGAGATTAGGGTTAAGCTGGTCTATTTAAACTATAAGATTATGAAAAGAAGCGTGTGCAAATCTCCATCTCATTGCATCACATTAACTAATAGGATAATTTGACAGATCTTCCTTCTGATTTGATTTTATAATTTTTATTGCATCACATTAAGTAATAGGATAATTCGAGAGATCTTCCTTCTGATTTGATTTTATAATTTTCATCGCATCACATTAAGTAATAGGATAATTTGAGAGACCTTCCTTCTGATTTGATTTTTTAATCTTCATTGCATCACTTTAAGTAATAGGATAATTTGAGAGATCTTCCTTTGATTTGATTTTATAATCTTCATTGCATCACATTAAGTAATAGGATAATTTGAGAGATCTTCCTTCTGATATGATTTTCTAATTTTTGTGATATCACATTTACTATTGACACGCGTGATTTGGGTGTATTTCTCGCATTTTGTCATTAGGATTTGAGTGTTTATTTGTGTAAGTTTTAAATACTACTGACAAAGTTAAAGGTAGTAGTTGTTATCTAAAGTTAAGTTTAGGATTATGTTTATGTATCATATGCCTTTTATTTTTGTGAATCTTTTTTCTTTTGTTCTTTCTTGTCATATGTGAAAGACAAGGTGTAGCACATTGTATTAGATTAAGGTGGATGAAATGGGAGCTCACATGCATTCAGTATCACTATCTTATGCTTCAAATTTATTCCTATTGTTGTTTCTTTTACTTTGGTTATCTTTAATATTTATCATGACAGTATTAAGAATATTCCTCTACTTTCTCATTTTCAATTACTATCACTAGAAAGCTACCAACTATTTTTAAAGGAATTTATGCACTCCACAATTTTCTTATTTTCTTATGCTATTAGGTCTCAAAATTGAATTTAGCTGTGTCCTAAAAACAAAATTCCGATTATAAAATGGCTAAAGTTGAATTAGCGGACCAAAAATGACTATTTGTCAATTCCATCCATGAATCTTTTATAGTACCAAATTTATATATTTGGACCACTAATTTTATGCTAGAGATCGTCTTGATGAACAAAGTTATCCAATAATTATGTATTGGTGAGATTCTCTAAAATTAAACTAATATGAAGCTACAACTAGAAAATTTATAAGAAGAACCAAAAAAAAAAGACAATTATATCCATGAGACTATTGAAATGAATTAGTACAAGAAAGGCAAAAATTGAATGAAGAAAGTTAATATATGTCAGAAAATTAGGCAAAATTTGTGGAAACGCCTCTTTTATTTTCCTACTTTTCGTAGAGTCCAAATTATAGCTGTGTTAGTCTCATGCTATAAGCATTGTACCAAAAGTAATCTCATCGATCTTTATTCAGCATCTTCATGTGACAGAAAATTAGTCCAATCTGTTTATGTTTAGGCAGAAAATTGACCTGCTAATTTATTTGCTTCATTTCAGCCTAATTTGTTTCAGGCTACCAAAATTAGATTGATCAATCATAAGTTTTGTCAAAATATTTTTGAAAGTATATTTTTTTTATTTAACATGTTATATATAATCATAATACAACAACATATCCAGTGAAATCCACTCAATAGAATCTGGGGAGGGTAGAGTGTATGTAGACCTTACTACTACATCATGGAGGTAGAGATGTCGTTGTTTTCGAAAGACGATCCTCCGTTCAAGTGCATCAATCTCCAAGTAATAGAAGAAGAAAGCATAACAATTATATAAGAAAAGTAGTGAGTGCACAATCGATATAAGAAGAAATAACAAGAACAAAATAGTGTGATAATCGAAACTCAATAAACAACATATGGCGAGTTATATATAGTCATAATAAATCTAGAAAAATTAATAAAGTACTACAAAAATTATAAATAAATTAAATGACTAAAACATAGTAAGAATGGACGAATTGGGTTATGACTCACAATTCAGTCCAGGTACGTAACTTTTGTATTGATCAATAACCCACTCATTTATTAACTCAACATTTTGACTCGCTCAAATTCAACCTAACTCACTTATTTGATACGTTTTATTTCTTTGTTTATCTTAAGAGGGTGGTTGTCAACTTAGGACCACATTGCATGTCTGGAGGGTACTAATTACTAGGATAATTCCACTTAATCTTATCAGCTAATCAGTCATATTCAACCTACAAATAATGATTAATCACTTACCAAATTTGATGTAACTGGCTGTGGAGAAGTAGCTTTCTCAAACTATTTCTTTTCATAATCTAATTACATTAGCATTAAAAATAGTGGTTTGCATCTTTATATAAAAAAAAATAGAAATAGTACTCTAATAACATTGCAGATGAATATGATTTGCGCATTGCAGGACTCATTGCGTCAAGAAGATTTTTCCATTAAGTACTTATGTTATTCATCTCATTATAGAAAGGACGCAAATTTAGCCTCTGGTTGAAGGAAAATATGTACAGAAGGCCAAAAAAAAGAGATTACAGCTAAAGTGCTACTGGTTGTGGTGCTCTTTAATACAAACTCAATGGCTCTACAAACCAGAAACAGTTCAAGAAACAGTTAAATGGCCTTTCTTTCCCTGAGACTTCCAAGACGATTCGACTCGCAACAAGTGTAGCTTCTCAACAAATGGTTCCAAAACTTCTGCCTCTTCTTCTGGGGCAAAGGCCATGCAAATGCTAAGCTCCTGAACTGCCTCTTCATATTCCCTGATGCATGTTATTTATATGTCAAAACAACAGTCTGTTCCGTGAAAGCATGTCGAAAATGAGAAAGAAGAGAAAATTTCAGATAAGACATACCTACAATAGTACAACATCATTCCATGGTCTCTCCTCAGAGCCCAATTGTGTGGCTGCAGAATGAGCAATCTTTCTGAAGCCATAATGGCCAGCCTAGAAAGTATTATGCCATTCCAGAGAGAGACATAATGTCATTATAAGTGAACAGATATTACATACAGATACAAGTTAATGACCTAATGCAAAGGTCAGAAATCTGTGTGATAACCAGAAAAACCTTAATTTAAGCACAACACCTGCAATTAGTTAAGAAAATACACAAATCTTGGATCGTTTTGCTTATCATCGAGAATAGTAAGATGGAAAATGATCCATCCTTACTCGGGACTAGCATGGTTCTGCACGTTAGATAAAACATAATGCTTAAAAGATTAAATGCCAAGTAGTGTTATGGCCCTATTTGATAGGTTAAAAACTCTATATGTCCCATGTGTGTACTGCAATTTGGCAAATGACTCAATTCCTACTTCATTGTTACTTGATATACAACGAAGAAATAACGGGTACCAATGATTACCACCTCTGCACAACGGAAGAAAAAAGCAGGAAAGAGTGTTGAATGGATATCTCTAAACAGAAACAGATGCTCCCCTAAAAGAGAATGTAGATGCAAAAAGACCATCATGCATTTCTCTGTGGCAGTGGATGAGGTATCATCGTTACTTCTCTAACACCCCACCCCCAGCATACCACTTCCTTTTCCAAGTAATTAATGGTTGATCATCAATCAAGCATATATGCCTGTTTAACAACATTTGGTTAGGAGAATTGACTTGATTTTGTAAGAACCAATAGATTTGGTGGAACAAGAAAACCCCGAATAGTTGGCCTCAACTATCAAATATAATAAATGCATCCAAACATAGGTATACTGTATCTATAGTATCTAAAAAGAGCATCAAATCCTAAAGATGAGAAAGGGAGAAAGATGAGGTTAGCTTTCTTGGATTTCTAAAAGGAATGTCGTAGAGATGAAGAGAAACAACAGTAACGGAGTAAAAGGGCGAAGAGGCTAAAAGTATGTAAAAAGAAAGTCAATCTATCATCTATCTGCATAATGCAGTATCTAGTCATTTTCAATTTGATCAGTATATTGAAATAGAAAGGACTTTTAAAACCAATATGAAGCTAGATCAGTGAGGAATCTTTTACCCTATAGTTCGTTATGTTATAAACTTAAATGGAGGTATAAGCATCTATTATATCGCAGCAAGATTGATTAAGTGGTTATTTTAGTGGAATGTTAGAATTTTAGTAGTATGTCAGAATCAATAAAATAACAATATGCGTCCAATATTCTCAATTCTCCTTTTCTCATGCCAAAGGTTGCAATTTAGCATCTTGAACCTGTAGGGACAAGAGAAAGTGGCGCCTGCTTAATCAGGAACGAGACCCAAAAGTTGTTAAAAGGAAACAAGAGAGGGTAAGATTGTTACCTCAAATCTTGAGGCCGCAACAATGGGACATTCAGACAATTAGTCTTGCTAGACTTATCATCTGCATGATCAACAGATCTAAGCGGAGAAGTCAGCATCAAACCATGATTTGCTCTTGAAGCACGTTTCCAGTGAAGCCTCTGAAAGAATAGTTTTGGTTACAACCACAGCATCAACATGGTGAGATGCATGAATGCAAACTAAAACAGCGCTACCGACTACTCTTTACAAGAGAATGCATCTTACCATCAAATTAGCCAAAGCAATTCCAATAATATCTCGGTTTGATGCTAACTCAAGCCCCGGCAAAGAATTGCTATTGATGTCAGAAGCCTTTGCTCTAGGGTCATCGACACACTTCCCATTAACAATACCAAACAAGCTATGACCAGAGATAACCTTGAATAGCTCCTATAAGAGTAACAAAACAATTCAAACTCAATGAGATTATTGGACATTAATACCATGGTTTACAAATTTCTGAAGGAATAGAATATAAAGGAAGTGAAATGGTACGGGATGGACGAACAAAGGCAATTATTGACATCATCTATGAGTTCAGAACAACACACCTCCGGGTTTCCAGTTTGAGGCCATATCAAAAAATCTTCCCCAACTCGGGATCCCACAATGGTCAGATTAAGTCTTCGACAGACTTCAATATAAATGACACTAAGCAAAATTGCTGTAAAAAAAGTAAGCACTACGTCAGATAGCATTATCAGCGGTCAAGAAGTATTTTGAGGTTGCAGGATTTGGGACATATGCAAAATAATGATGATAGCGGGGAGCGAAAAAGGAAATATACCACTACAATATCCAGAGCTCAATACTGAATGCAGGTATGCACACTTTGAATCAACAAGTACAGGTGACCTTTTGAAACCCCTTGACTTGAAAAGCACCATATTCACGGCATCTAAAACTTCAACCAAATCGCATCCTATTTCTCTTGAAACTAGCTCCGCCTCCACTTCTCTCGCAATAACATCCAACTCAACCATCCATTCATTCATATTTTTTCCAGCAAGTGGCATGGCCTCCACGCAAGTCCAATCTGTGGCATGAGAAGCCAATGAAGCAGATCTCCTCTCACTTTGGAGTGAATGAGCATCCATCTCCCGGTTGAAAGCCATAAATGCCTCATCTTCAGAGGCCACGTAAAGCAAAGCCTATACGTGAAATAGGAAACAACAAACACACGTGAGGGACGATCAATACAATTAGAAACAAAGGAGAAAACCAATTTACAATTTTACTTTTATGACAACTGTCAACGTTTCATACACTATTGTTCCATCGCTCAATGCCAAAAATTATTTATGAACAGAATATGCATAATTGCTGCTCGCAAAGTGAACTTAGTCATTTTTTTAAATATAAGTGCAAAGTGAACTTAGTCATTTCTGCTATATGAAATCGAAAATGCAATAAATCAACTACTTTGAACAAAAAAAGGTGAAAACAACACTCATAAATACCTTTGCCAAAGAAATATCTTTGTCCTTGGATTGGAAAGATATCTCCTGGGTAAATTTTTCTCTAGCATCGTTAAGAACCTGCCAAATCGCAAAATCCTCAATGAACGCGCCAAAATTTATACCACCATACTACAATTGACAAATGACAACAGGCCCTTATAAAATGTTTAGTGGAATAAACTGATTAAAGTGCAGAAATTAAACTAATAATACCAAATCAGGACGTTTTAACAACATGAATACATTGAATAGAGATGGCATATCACAAGAAATGATAATCCCAACCTCCTGATAGAATTCGGCTCTAGATGTATATGGGGTTTCTGCTAGAGCAGAGGAAGCCAGAGGGGAAATGCTCAACCTCCTCTTCTTTGGTGCCATTGTACTTGCAGCAGCCAATTTGTTCCATCTTCCTTTCTCATTCCCAATCCAACATCCAACACGACCATCAAAACCACACCTGATGATCGTAAAGAATAAAGGGTCTGGGAATTTACCTAGTACTAGCAACACAAAATGCTTCTTCTTCTCATAAATAACCAAGTAATAATGAAACTTACAAGTTACAACCTATCAATCAACTCATCTCAAACCAAGAAAATAACAAAAAATTCAATAATCAAAATCCAAAACCCCCCATTCAATTCTTGAACAAAAAAGCACAAATCTTTACCTGCTGCAAACATTCACACAAAAAAAAAGGGTCTACTCATAGATAAACAAATAACAATGAAACTTACAACCCATCAATCAACTCATCTCAAACAGCAAAACTAAAAAACAATCCAATAAAAAACCCAAATCAATTCTTGAACAAAAAAGCACAAATCTTTACCTGCTATAAACATTCAAAGAACCCATAGCTGCTGAAAGTTCCTTGACAGCACCACCGACCAACATCTGTTGATGACTCAACCCTGGCAATGATGCACACAGCATTCTCTAGGTCTTTAAAAAGAGAACAAAAACAAGAGGGGGGGGGGGGGGGGGGG
>JAJONR010015440.1:0-10423 GCA_029582245.1 Solanum etuberosum
TGCTGAAAGAAACATGAAAATTAGGGTGTAAAGCAGTGGCTACGCCAATTGAATATAATCATAGGTTGTGCAATGCTCCAGAAGATTCTATGGTAGATGAAGGCTAGTCAACAACACTTGCAACAAATGCAATGTACGGCCTTGTATGGGACAAGTAAATCAATTTCCTTACAAGGAATCTTTATTTCCCAACAAAAATATGTGCTTGATTTGCTGAAAGAAACATGAAAATTAGGGTGTAAAGCAGTGGCTACGCCAATTGAATATAATCATAGGTTGTGCAATGCTCCAGAAGATTCTATGGTAGATGAAGGCTAGTCAACAACACTTGCAACAAATGCAATGTACGGCCTTGTATGGGACAAGTAAATCAATTTCCTTACAAGGAATCTTTATTTCCCAACAAAAATATGTGCTTGATTTGCTGAAAGAAACATGAAAATTAGGGTGTAAAGCAGTGGCTACGCCAATTGAATATAATCATAGGTTGTGCAATGCTCCAGAAGATTCTATGGTAGATGAAGGCTAGTCAACAACACTTGCAACAAATGCAATGTACGGCCTTGTATGGGACAAGTAAATCAATTTCCTTACAAGGAATCTTTATTTCCCAACAAAAATATGTGCTTGATTTGCTGAAAGAAACATGAAAATTAGGGTGTAAAGCAGTGGCTACGCCAATTGAATATAATCATAGGTTGTGCAATGCTCCAGAAGATTCTATGGTAGATAAAGGCTAGTATCAAAGGCTTGTAAGGAAATTGATTTACTTGTCCCATACAAGGCCGTACATTGCATTTGTTGCAAGTGTTGTTAGCCAATTTATGCATGATCCTAGAGAAATGCATCTTCAAGCTGTCAACCGAATACTGCAATATCTTAAAGGAAGTCCAGGAAAAGAAATATTATTCAAAAGAGGAGACGACATGGTTTTAGAGGCTTATACAAATGCGGACTATGTTGGTTCATTAGTGGATCGAAGGTCAAATTCAGGATATTGCACTTTCTTAGGAGGAAATCTGGTGACTTGGAGGAGTAAAAAACAAAATGTAGCAGCTAGATCAAGTGCAGAATACGAGTTTCGATTGATGGCTATGGGAGTTTGTGAGTTGTTATGGTTAAATATAATCCTTGATGATTCGAAGATAAGATGGGAAGGACCAATGAGATTATATTGTAACATAAATCAGCAATAAGTATAGCTCATAATCATGTACAACATGATTGCACTAAGCATATTGAGGTAGACAGACATTTCATTAAGGAGAAACTAGATAGCGGACTCATTTGTACGCCATTTGTATCTACAAAAGATCAGGTGGCTGATGTTTTAACAAAAGGACTGCCAAACAATGTGTTTCAAGATCTAATAAGCAAGCTAGGAATGGAAGATATCCATTCACCCTCTTGAGGGGGAGTGTTGGCTGATAGAGGATTTCCAAGAAGATATTCTTGTCATCAAAGATATGATCCTCTAAGATGAGAAGATATTCTTCATATCAAGATATGATCCTCTAAAATTTTAGGATAATTGTGGTAATCTAGAATATCATATCTCTGATTCTTTCTCTTAATGTAAAATATATGATTCTGTATAATCCCAGATTTCATGGGATTTAGGATTCTATTCCACAATCTCTTGTGTATATATAAAGCCATGTATATGACATAGAAACATATGAATGAAATTATTCAACAATCTTATTCCACACATACTTTTTCAAGACAGCACCTGTGAGCTTTGAAAAGCATTACTCATCTCAAATCCCAAGTTAGCATAAAGGAAGGGATTAGGATAAGCTGACAGTCATTGTAAGAATAGACTTAACATCTTGTATCTAAATATTAAATTTAGTTGGAAACCGATACAAATTGAGTTGAATAAATATAGGAAATTCATTTCGTCTTCACCAACAAGTTTAGACTTGATGTGTAATTCATCAGTTCAACTTGCAAGTGGCTACAATCTAGTACACCTCCAAGAAATCTCCTTTGTCTTTAATTTTAAAAAAAATCTCATTTGTTACAAATTCTACAAAGCGGTCCAATTTATATGTAAGCTGGTGCAAGTTTTGTAGCTGGGGTGGCCTTGTGACTCATTCTCAAGTAGAAATTTTATTTTATTTTTAATTTTTATAATCAAGAAATCCCCGACGACCAATGGTGCATTGTTCAAAACTCGATAGATAATCTGCCTGCCCTTTTGTCCTTCTCCATTTAAACACCAAATTTTCAGCCACAAAGTGAACCTCACTCACACATCATAAGTCGTGCTCTTACCACTAGACCAAAGCCTAGGGGGCTTCTCAAGTATCACATTTTTTTACGAAATGATTCAACCAGGTCTGAAGTACCCCATTTTAGGTAAAGTTTTCTAGTTCACTGTCTCCCCTCCCCCTCCACACGACACAAAAAATGACTAAAAGCACCAAAATCTTTAAAGAAAATAGACTAATACAAGAAAATACACATGATTATGCAGGGTTAAAACACAATACAAATTACTCTAACCCCCCATTGATCGCCAATGAACTTATAATACCAAACCCATCATTCTTTAGCATTAACCAAAACAAGAACATAAGGCATCACAAACAGAGTTGACAATAACAAATACAAGTCAACATCATATATTTGTATATGGTTCATATAAAACAAACTCCACAACCCCACATACATATATGACTACCCCACTTCATTCAAAAGCAAAAAGGCATCAAAAAGCTACCTTTTCTCCATTGCCCAGCTTGCAACTTGTTCTCTCCCTGACCAGTTGCCATAGGTTCTTGATAGACCTCCATACACTACAATTGTAAGGGTTGGTGACCACCTCTGTCATCCATTTATCCTCCATGCGATATTTTTCTATCATTACTTCCATAAAGACACTTCTGGTGAGACAAATTTCCACAACCATTTCATCATCAAACTCTTGTTTTGGATACTCAGCTCTTTGATATTTGGTCCACCCCCTCTCTTACTTACCAACAGTTCCTCCCATTTGACCAAATGGTACTTTCTCTTATCTTCGCTTCCCTGCCATAAAAAGTTCCTCCTAATTGCATCCAACCTCTTGATTACCTTGGCTGGTATAGGGAATAATGACATCATGTACAAGGGACGGACATCCAGGATATTTTTTGATGTCGTGACCATTGTCACTGCAATATACACGTATCATTAGAAGTCTCTTTGTTGAAGATGACCAAGCCCCCTCTCTCTTCCTTGGTCTATCAATCAGTTTATGCACTTCTAGATCCATTGCATAATCTAGTTCTACTTTCCAAAAAAAAAAGGCATCCTTAACTTTATGCATATCAATCAATATGTATTCTTCTTCTGAATACCACAAATGCATCTCATTCAATGACTTTTCTTTCGGATAAAGAAAATCTTTGATGGTAAGAAAACATGATATCTCTGTCAAGTCTCATACCTTGTATGTACACCTCTTCAATGAAGGTTGAGTATATGTTTGATTGTACATTCATGCACACTCGTACTGCCCAAGTAAGTGCGCGACTCTGTATGAGGAACTTCTTCTCTTGTTTCCCCTCTTTGTTCACACAATTTTCGAAGTAGAGGGCGAAAGGTGGACAACAGGTATCACGAGCCCTCTGTCACACACATCTATCCAAAAGCAAGTGTAGTCCACCAATTTCATTAGATGCTCCTATCTGTCGACAAAGATTGTGTAAGTGTACAGTTATGCTTCAGATGCTTCATAGATTAGATCGATTCAGTTTTCATTTTTGATGGACTAGTTTTATATCTTCAACACACAAGGAAGCATCCCTTTCACATCTCCCATCTCCATTAAAACCAAGATCATTGTGAAGTTTCTGTGAAATAAGGCAATAACTCCATGATATATGGACTGATCTCTTTTCTTAATTCCTACATTCTGCTTCGTGATCTTTCAACATTTTCATAATATTCCAAGAAAGCTAAAATCTATAATCAAACATTGATATAAGAATACTCTGGTAAGAAAATTATCAAAACAAAAGAGAATTCTAAGAAAAGATTAAATTCGTATTTCATCAGTACTTCTCAACTCATTTTGTCAACTTCCCTATTAGTACTTCATATCACATTGATTAAGAAAATGGTAAATCATATTAATTAAGAATGTAAATGGTCAAATTCTCTTTTAGTTTTTAACCTATTTTGTCAAATCTTGCATTTAGTACATTGTTTAACTTAACATAATTTGAGTGCTACTTCTATGTATGGTTGTACAGCAGCAGCAGCAGCAACAACAACAACAACATATCCAGTGAAATTCTATCAAGTGGGTCTTGGGAAATAGAGTGTACGCAGACCTTACCACTACCTCGTGGAGGTAGAAAGGCTGTTTCCAAAACACCATCGGCTCAAGTGCATTAAATCCAAGTAAAAGAAGAAGAAAACAATGGACAAAGCATAGCGGTCAATAAGAAAGTGTAAAGTCTACAAGAGAGAAACAATAACAACAACAAATACAATGACAATCAAACTGGAAAGGTACGACTAGTCCTATGACATGTATTAAACTTACACAAGGCAATACAACATACTATCCTTCATAACAACAACAAATACAATGACAATCAAACTAGAAAGGTACGACTATTCCTACGACATGTATTAAACTTACGCAAGGCAATACAAAATACTATCCTTAATAACGTTCTACGTAAACACGGGACCTACACTTCTTCCTATCTATAGTCATGTCCTCGATGATATGAAGTTGTACTCTGTCATGTCTAATCGCCTTTCCTCAATCCTTTTTCAGATTACCCCTACCATTTCACATAACCCTTATAACCAGCCTTTCGCATATCATCATTGAGTCGTCGGCTCTCCTCCTCTACACATATCAAAACTATCTCGGTCTCGCTTCTCTCATCTTGTATACCACAGAGGCCACTCCCACCTTCTCCCGGATAACTTCATTCCTAATCTTATAACTCCTAGTATGTCCACACATCTATCTCAACATCCTTATCTCCGCAACATGCGGTGATTTCTTGACTGAACAACACTCCATCCATAAAAGAAGGATGATCTAACCACCAAACTATAGAACTTACCTTTAAGTTTAGGGGGTACCTTCTTATCACACAAGACTCCAGAGGCAAGCCTCCATTTCATCCATGTCATCCCAATGCAGTGTGTGATATATCGTCAATGTCTCCACTACCCTGGATGATGAACCTAAGATATTTAAAGCTTTCTCTCTTAGGAGTAGCCTGTGTGTCATGCCTAATTTCCACATCTGTTTCATCCAATGCAACACTGAATTTGTACTCCAAATATTCTATTTTGGTCCTACTCAACCTGAAACCTTTGGACTCTAGAATGTCTCCAAACCTCCAATCTATTAAAACTATGTCACATGTTTCATCAATTAGTACTATGTCATCTGCAAACAACATACACCATGAAACCTCTAATGACCAAAAGCAATTAATGACATAAACTAGACAAGTGAAAATCAAATACAAGAATGGTAAGTAAAAGAAAACTAACAAAATATCTGAACTCTAATTTCTTTCAACATCTTGAGGTTTGTGTCTTGACTCTAAAATTCATTTATTGAATGATTCTGTAAAGATATTGTCTGCCATTTCATTCTTACATTTGATGTCAAAGTAAGTCGTATACCAATTTTTGAATAGATGTCATATCAATTCTTTAGAAACCTTTTCAAAAATAGTCCTTCAAGTCATCAATTGATCCTGAAATTCTTGTTAATAAGTATTTTAAGTATACCATCAGATTATTTTTTGTATCTCTACACCTCTTAAGTTTTTGCCCCCATTAGCTTTTATATTCCTAACACACCTTATGTGATGTATTTTAAGAAGCACATTAGCAACAACATCAATCAATCCACATAACATTCAAAAACAGTAAATAAGGTAAATTTACTGGTAATTATCCTTTGCATGTCCGACATAAATGTAAGTTATTCATTTTGTCTCAGCTCTAAAGAAGATTTCAATAGCTCCATAAATCACTTTTAAGTTCTGCATATATTTTATCCATCATTATCCAAACAAGTGGATAAAAGAGCTCCACAATCACTTTTCAAATTTTGAAAGCACACGATTAATTCAAAGAAGTTTTTTTTCTTCTGTTAAAGCATTTTTTGGTATGTATATATTTACATCTGTACCAAGATTACTAGCCCTCAACTCTTGATCATTTACATCTGTACCAGAATTACTATCCTTCAACTTTTGATCATAAGCATCTAACAAGTTGAAATCATCAATATAGTTTTCCTTTAATTTCTCTAAGACAAGCCTCTTAACTCACTTCAACATTGACTAGCTAATACTCGATTTGAACTACTCCTTCAAATTCATCCTCATTGTCTTGCACATGTATTCCTATAAATAACTGCATAAAACTCCTTTACATCTAACTCTAGTATCCTTTTAATAACTGCATAAAACTCCACATTCCTTTAAAATTCATATCCTTTTCTAAATCTAGATACATGTTCAGATTGTCATTAACTTCTTTATTCCTTCACTTTTCAAAGAGTTTTAACTTATCATTGTCATAATCATAACAGTTAAGTTCAGAAGTTCTCTCCTCATCAGATGAATCATAATTAGTTTCAATATCTACTGTGACATTATAAAGTTCATTATGATGAATGATGTTGAAATTAACATAAGTAACTAATCTTCATCTACAATATCTAATTAAAGTTCACGTTAGACAGTAAAGCGTGCAGTGTATAATGCTTGCATCATTTTTAATCAAAAAATACCCATCAAAAGTTCTTGTACTAGTAGTTGTGTCACTTAACTAAACCCAACTTTTCAGTCTTAAATATATGTATAAGACAACAGATCGACATTGAAAGCTCACAACAATACATGAAAGATTTATGAAATTCTAACCACAAAAAGAGAAAAAATGACTACTTACATGAATAAAATGGAGACTTCTAAATCAATACTTTAACTTGAATTCTTCAACTTAAATATGATATTGTAACAGAAATCTCAAGATTTGAGTCAAACGTTTAACCTTCAATATCACCAACCATCGCGCTCTACAATAGAAGAATAAACTGTTAGATTTTAAATGAAAGAGATCAAGTGTTTTGATTGAGATGAACTAAATTTTAGGTCTTAGGACGAATGTTTTGAGTCAGACGGATACTTAAGAGAAAAGGTTTGGGTGGATGGATTTTAATTTCTTCAAATAAGAATTAGACACATAATAGATAATAAGTAAATCAAGAGAAGTTTGGTAGTTTTAAGAGCATAAGTGAGTTAGAAAGATTGATCAAAAGGATATTTTAGCAAAATAGATGGACGAAGAGTCCGATAGTAGTAGAATATTTTCGATCCCTTTTCCATAGAATAAAAAAGCTAATTGCACAAGTGTATGATAATTACATGTCAATCAAGGCGGTAACAAGAATATCGTATCCAGTAAAATTTCACAAGTGAAATTTGGGGAGGGCAGAGTGTATGCAAACCTTATCCCTACCTCGTGGAAATAGAGATGTTATTTTCGAAGGACCCTCAACTCTAATACAACAAATCATATTAGATATAAAAAAGAAAACCGATAGTAAAGAAAACATATGAACTAATATGAAAATAGTAACAACAAACTAGTGCAATGACCGAAACAACATAAACAATAGATAATGCCAGAATTCAAAAGAAAAACATTACAAGAATAAGCTAATACTACGACAAGCACCACCAAGCCTAAACTCGTCCAAAAGCAAGACAAAACTCCATTATCTATTAACCTCCTACCCCGATTCTCGACCTCCACACCCTTAGATCAGTATGTTAAAGTTGCACTATATCTTATCTAATCACATCTCCCAAGATATTTTGGCCTACCTCCACCTCTCCTTTTTAACTACTATATCCAACCTACTCACGGTAGTATCTACGCATCTCCTCTTCACATGCCCAAATCATCTCAGCATCATTTTTTTCATCTTGTCTACCACGGAGGTCATTACCATCTTGGCTCGAATATCTTCATTCCTATTTTATCGCTCCTAATATGCCCATATATCCATCTCATCATCCTTATTTCAGCAATGTGCATCTTCTAAATATGAGAGTTCTCGACTGGCTAACACTCCGCCCCGTAGAATAAGTTTGTCTAGCCACCACTCTATAGAACTTACCTAAAAGTTTAGGTGATATTATTTTTAACACGCAAGACGCTGAAAGCAAGACTTCACTTGATCCACGCCGCATAATATGTGACATCATCGTCAATGTCCCTAATTACCTAGATTAAAGACCCAAATACTTGAAATTATCTCTCTTGGGATATCTTTTGTGTCAAGCCTCACTTCCACTCGCATTGCAGTATTGAATTTGCTATCAATTATTTCATTTTGTTCTTACTCAACCTAAACCCTTTTGACTCAGTTTAAGTGTTCATCCCCGAGGCAACCTCGTCTCAATTGGAAAGTGTTCCCAGTCTCCAACCACCGCTCTAGCCTGAGACTTGGCTACATGTCATTCATCGCCCTAATGTAAGCCACGGGTAAACCTCTAACCTCCGAGCATCTTCAGAGGGCTTTCCTCGAAATTTTATTTGCAGGCTTTTTAAAGATCAATAAACACCATATGTGAATCAAGAAAATGATCTATATAACCCTTGTAAACGTCACAACTAAGACACTAGTGTTACTCCATTTCAAAATGATTGATAAATTTTATAAACATTTTAGGTTAGAGAAATTATGTAATTCAAGCCTAATAGTATCGACAAGTTCTGCATTTTATACAGCTTTCTCTTTTTATTATTTCTTCATTTCAAAATGATCGATAAATTTTATAAAAAATTTAAGTTAGCGAAATTATGCAATTTGAACCTAATAGTATTGACAAGTTGTGCATTTTTATAGCTTTATTATTATTATTATTATTATTATTATATTGTTATTTTAAAATAACCATTCGATACACATCGTTACAAGCCTATCAAAAACATCTAATGTAGCATTGATTTATGAAGTGAATTCATTTTAGTCACATTTACAGTATTAGTTCCACTTGTATAACCATTTGTACATCGGACTTGAAACAATAGCCCTTGCTGAATCAGCTAGAACTTGATTTTGCGTTGTTTTTGAGTCATGAGTAATTAGCATTGATAATGTTACTGAACATTCAACAGGTTGTGGAAACCCATTGGGTTTTGCTTCTATATTGTCATATCACAATTCACAAGAAAATTATTTTT
Organism: Solanum etuberosum; assembly: GCA_029582245.1. Classification (NCBI taxonomy): domain Eukaryota; kingdom Viridiplantae; phylum Streptophyta; class Magnoliopsida; order Solanales; family Solanaceae; genus Solanum; species Solanum etuberosum. The sequence continues at coordinate 9,238 of JAJONR010015440.1, forward strand.
TATATCAAAACAAAACTTTACAACAAGCACGCCCCCAAGGCCTAGCTCGAGTGGCAAAAGGTGGAGGATTTGTGGCTTAGGTCGCAGGTTCAAGCCTCACACCATGCAAAGCGAAGCCTGGTCTTATAGTGGAGAAGGGTAGAGGGGCGGGCCCATTATCCACCGAGTTTAGAAGGTTGTGATTGGTCCAAAGGACGGATCACAGACGGATTTCTCGGTTATCAAAAAAAAAAAGACTTTACAACAAACACATAATGAGTTCAATATCTTAATGAATTTAGTAGACTATTGGCCTGTTTGCCAAGCTTATTTTCTCTCGAAAAGCTTCAATTTTTTATAAAAAATGCTTCTTTTTAAAAATGAGGTGTTTGACCAATTTTTAGAAGAAAATAAGTATTTTTGAAGAGCAATAGAAGCTATTTTTCAGATAAAGCTAAAAGAAAGTATGTATTCCCTTAAAGCACTTTTTCTAAAAAATATACTTAAAAACACTTTTAAAAAGCTTGATTAAACACTATTTGCTAATCAAAAGTGTTTTTCAAATTTATTGATCAAACACGAATAAGCTAAAAGAAAGTAATTATTCCCTAAAAGCACTTTTCTAGAAAATATACTATTGGCCTGTTTGCCAAGCTTATTTTCTCTCGAAAAGCTTCAAATTTTTTTTAAAAAATGCTTCTTTTTAAAAATGAGGTGTTTGACCAATTTTTAGAAGAAAATAAGTATTTTTGAAGAGCAATAGAAGCTATTTTTCAGATGAAGCTAAAAGAAAGTATGTATTCCCTTAAAGCACTTTTTCTAAAAAATATACTTAAAAACACTTTTAAAAAGCTTGATTAAACACTATTTGCTAATCAAAAGTGTTTTTCAAATTTATTGATCAAACACGAATAAGCTAAAAGAAAGTAATTATTCCCTAAAAGCACTTTTCTAGAAAATATACTATTGGCCTGTTTGCCAAGCTTATTTTCTCTCGAAAAGCTTCAAATTTTTTTTAAAAAATGCTTCTTTTTAAAAATGAGGTGTTTGACCAATTTTTAGAAGAAAATAAGTATTTTTGAAGAGCAATAGAAGCTATTTTTCAGATGAAGCTAAAAGAAAGTATGTATTCCCTTAAAGCACTTTTTCTAAAAAATATACTTAAAAACACTTTTAAAAAGCTTGATTAAACACTATTTGCTAATCA
>JAJONR010015441.1:0-18025 GCA_029582245.1 Solanum etuberosum
AAAAAAAAAAAAAAAAAAAAAAAAATTGTATTGTCAGTATAAGGACAAACTGATGCACTAAAGCTCACCCTTATACATATAATCGGGATAAGGGTCGAACCAAAAGGGTGATCATTTCCACGGCTTAAACCCGCGACCTCCTAATCACATGTCAGTATAATATAACTTGGATTCAAGTGAAAGTAGTACTCTACAATCTATACTTTGCTGCTATTCCCTTTTGATTACAATAGACTATATTTCTGATATCTGAAGAGCTTTGTATTAACAAAATATGTACATACATATCACAAATTCAACATAATAAAAAGTTTAGTTCCATATGATACAAAGTTTTGTGCTACTGTACTTCGAAAATACGCTACGAAATTTACTCATTTTTTACCAACAAGTACAGATTACCTAGCAGTAGCAGCACCTTCCTTAAACAGGATATTTGGCCGAAGCCAGGCTGGCTTGCCACCAACCTCACCATCCTTAGCACGATGATCCTTCGAGTCCTTCTTCAGCTTCGCATTAATGCATTTTCCTACAGATACACCAAGCTTTGCTGCTGTAAGTAGGCTAAACGCAATAGAAAGTGGTCGAATACACCAGTGAAAATCCTCGAGGTGCTGATACTTTTTGATAATGCCAGGACATGTATCAAACGATACTTCGATCACCTCATCTGGATCAGCCAAGAAAGTATTAGGTTCATCACCGAATACCAACCTTCCTGGAAATTGAACGACAAGACAACCATTTGGAAGAATCTGTGATATTCTCCCACTAGCCCATCCTCCTCCCCATTTCTTAGGCCATTCAAACCGGGGAGTTTCAACATTTGATTTCAATTGCACGAATTGTCCCAGTAAATATGGGTCAACTTTTTCGACTTCAGAAGAATGTCCTGTCCATAATGTTTCCAAGCCTAAAATACCAACAGTGACGCTTCCATCACGCTGCACGGAGTGTAAGATACCCACAGAGAAGTGATTCTTACTTTCATTGACCAAGCGCACCCAATCCCCAGTTGCCAAACCACATGTAACCCTCTCTATGGTTGATGCATTTACCCTAAGAGGGCTCCGTAAATTGGGGACTCGTACCAGAACAAATCCATCACGATCAGTATCTTTCTCGAGACCAACAATACTTCCTTCCACCACAGCCAAATCTTGAGAATTTCTGGAGTTGAACATCTTTCTGGAGCGAATAGTATCTCCCACTTGAAGAAGATCTTTTGAAAGGAACCATGTGGTAAAGCCACAGGTTTTGCTTTTGTCAGACAGAGTTCCTCCTATGTCGCTCCCCTCTCCTTCACTATAAACAGCATTCTTCGAGCTGCCAAAGGTGCAATAAAATTTATGAGAACTTTACTGCGATATTCATTAATTCACATAAAAAAATCTAGCGCCAACCTCCTGGTTCATAAGTGATCTTTGAAGGCTGTCTATTCACATGAGAAGATGAACTCACTAGTTAATCAAAGATTGCAAGTCAGGTTATTACCAGTGTTGCCAACAGCGCACATAAGCTTGAAGCAAGGCTCAAAACATGTTGAGCGCTTCACCTCGCTTAATGTCGCTTCAGTGTCGTCATCAAGGTTCTAAGGCATATTTTTCCTTGCCAATCAGCCTCTTTTGCAGAGGCGACACTAAATAATTGATATTTCACTTTATCATAAAAAAAGATTGTTCATATATTTGTCATTCATGCTTATAATTATTGGACTTGGACTAAACATATTATTTTTTTCTCCCTTGGCACCTTTTTTCATTAAAGCCTACACTTCATTTTTCCTTTGTGCTTAAAGCCCCAATGGACCTTAAGAGTTTTTTTTGCGTTTTTTGCTTTTGATAACACTGGATATTACATGTGACTAAATGGCCTAGGTGGACAAAGGCAACTCAACAACCTTCTAACTAGGACATTTCTAGGCTAATGAACTTATCCCTAATCATTTTCACTTCCATGTCATAGAGGGAAAACAAGGAATCAACTCCTAAACAGTTCTTTACCAAATTATATGCATTTCCGGATAAGATCTTCACCAAATTTACACATGACCTATGCTGCAAATCAATTTTGGTTCCATACATAACAGTTCAATCCAAATTTACGTTGACCATTCTACACACCAATTCACATTCAACGTGCATAATACTAATTTCTCCGATACTCAAACTTGCACAAAAGCAGACAATAGGCTTCATAATTAAAGTTACTCCTCCACAGTAAGTAGTAACACATCAATCACCCAAAAGGCTAGAAATGCAAAAAAAAATAAAAAATTGAGAGGGTTGCCCAATAGGATATGGGGCTCCAGGCTCAGACTAATAAAAAGATGTGGCAACAGGTAAAGGGAAATAGTCAGTGTGTTAGGAATCAGTAATCAAGTCGAAATAAGAAAGAAGAGAAACATATAAACTCAAAGCTTTTGTGTCCTAATTTAAATAACATAAAAAACTGATGTAAGCAGGCGAGGGATAGATGAGCACCGCAATCATAATTCTGTCATAGAACAAAAGTGCTCGTTTTTTGGCAAACTTAAAAAAGGACCAAAATTGCTTAGATGATACCTAAGGGACTATTTTGAACCTACTACAAAGATAAGGGGCCATTTTTATCATTTTCTCGGGTGGGGACGCACATATATATATATATGACAGAGACAGAAGATTAGATGATACTTAAGGGACACTATTTTGAACCTACTACAAAGATAAGGGACCATTTTTGTCATTTTCTGGGGTGGGGAATATATATACATATATATATAGAGAGAGAGAAAACCTTTCAAATGCTTGCAAAATGTCCACCATCAGAGGTCGATTGCGGAGATCATACTCAAAACAGCCATGGAGAACATTCTCAATAGCAGTGGGGAGGCCACCAGGAAGTTGTGGCTTTTCTTGGTTTATCACCACTGAACGGTAGATATCTTGGACTGATTTACCAAACCAGGGCTGAACACCAGTCAACATCTCAATAATGCTGCATCCAAATGCCCAAGCATCAGTCTCACAAGTTATTGGGCCTCTAACCTCAGGTTCCCACTGTTCCGGAGCCATGTAATTCGGAGTTCCACGCCTTAATGCTTGATCTGAATCAGGCGGTTGAACTCCAAGAAGAAGATACGGTATACCAAAGTCTCCGAGGAACACTTCATCATGTTCGTTCAGAAGAAAATTAGTTGGCTTAAGGTTCAGAACCAGGACATTCATTGAATGCAATTCTTGTATTACTTTAGCCAATTCAATACCATATCTGTAAGACATGAGCATTCTGTATTAATAAGTGCCAATTTCATAATGAGAACTTTTAGCTTGCTGATAATAATACTCCCTCTGTTTCAATTTGTTTGCCTTACTTCCCTTTTTTGTCCGTTTCAAAAAGAATGCCTCTTTTCTTTTTTGGCAACTCTTTAATTCTAACTTTCAACATATGTTTAAGACCACAAAGATTAAAGGACATTTTGCTACATTCGACATATCTTTGGTTTAAGACCACAAGATTCAAAAGTCTCTATTACTTTCTTAAAGTCCGTGTCAAGTAAGAATCAGACAAACAAACTGAAACAGAGGGAGTACAAGTATATTACCTAAGCACATCAGGTAACTGAAGCTTCCCTCTTTTCAGACGAGCCATTTTATCACCAACTGATCCCTCATAGGATCTCATAACTATACAGATCTATCCACAGAAACATTATTCAGAAAGTAAGAACAATGAGAAAATGAAAAAAAAGAGTCCCTTATATTTAAGGTTAGATTAGTCCCTTAAGTATGCACTGAAGGATTTTAGTCCTTCAAGTCTGCTGCCAAAGATCAACAGTTTTAGTCTCCGTCAAATATTTACCAAATTCTTGTCTGATAGATTTGAAGGGAACTATGAAAAAAAGGAAATTAGCGGGAACTCACATTTAGAGGTATAGATTTTGTAGTTTATGCTATTTATTATTCATTTTTAGAATCTGGTGCAACTTTTTGAGATGTAATTTCTGCTAAAATTTTATATTTTTAGTGTCTAGTGCAATTTCTAAGTTGCATATTTTAGGATTTGATAGGACTTTCTTGGTGTTTATCGCAAAATCTTGTTTTAAACTATTTCCATCAAATATAGCGAATATAAATTGTTAAATATCTGATGGAGACTAACAGTGTTAACTTTTGGCAAATTTAAAGGACAAAAATTGTTCAGTGCATACTTGAGGGACAATTTTAAACCTACCCTAAAAAATAAAGGACCATTTTTGTCATTTTCTTCAAGAACAATAAACAATTGTAAGGCCCCATATAGAGCTAAGCAAAATTATGCAGACAGAATTTCACCTTTCCAGATATTACAGTGATACCATGCAGCCAACAAACACCTTGGATTTGTTTAGACTTCAACTTCACCCATAACTCCTCGAACTTACTTAAGAAAGCCTTTACCTGATCTTCATTTATAGGATGTAACCTTTTTACAGCTACTTCATGATGCTCATCGTAATCAGTAGCTGATTGATGATGTGTGGCTGACCAAACATCACCAAAGTATCCACGCCCGATCCTATGTTTAAGTTTGATTGAAGCTGGATCAATGTACGAACCGGCTGGGGCAGGTGCAGCAACAACAGTTCTAAGATGATCAGGATCTCCTTCATAAAGCTCATAATCGAAAGAGGCTGCCAAAGGAGATCCTTTGATCTCTTTAGCCATTTTCTCAGCTAAGAAGGCAAAGACCAAAAAACAAAAAAGAGGATGAGATCACCACCCACAACTTGCATTGCATGTTACAGGAACTTCCACCAGTGAATAAAACTGAATTATTCAATTCCTCAAGCAACTTTTCTAACACAATGGAAATAGTGTTTCTTTTAGGAAGAACAGTTTAACCTATGATACTCTTTTTGTAAAGAAATGGTTCTTGGACCTAACTCAACTCCAAAAGTTAGCTCAAAGGGAGGAGAATTTCCCTAAGCTTTATCCATTCATTCACCGATGTAGGACATTCCGTTCATCACCTTTTATATGCAGTAAAGTTCTAAATACATCATAAATATGGGATCCTGTTATTTTTGTAATTGACTCATCGAAATATATCATATAGAAGGAAAAATAAAAAGAATCTTGATGTGACTAGAAAGCTTTAAGCTTTTTACAGATGACTTTCAGTAGTAAAATAGTAATAAACAGTAGCTTCAATCTAAGACTAGACTTAGGCTCTGCAGATTAAATAAAGAGAGCTAGTAGTGGTATATTTCATCTATAAACCATATATAATTTCAAAGTTTTAAGTGCAGCACGCCCATCGTCTTTTGACGCTCCTACATAGCGTCCCTGAGAACAGGTTATACGGAGGAAGTCATTTTGGAGATCAAATCCCAAAACTTTTTCCAGTCATTCTTTCACTGGTATAAAGGAAGCCATGCACACTAATCTAGTTTGTGGGTCCAGAACTGCAGATAACATTAGTTTCCCAAAACCTTTGTTTTTTATTTAACCACATAAATGTAGTTTAGGTCTTCTTATAGGTTTTTAACAAAGTAGTTGTCCATGCTTGCTAAAGTAAACTGACTAGAAGACAATGCACAGAAAAGGAGAACAAAAGGTCTATATGTAGATGCCCTCAACACATTACCCAGCTACACTGGTCTAGTCACTAAATCTCTAAACTAAATAAGACACTATTCCATGAATTAGTAAAGAGAGCTCAGAGTCTCTATTAAGTGGGGGGTATGGTACGATAGAAGACACCCATGTGATTTGTTGTGGGGATCCTACAGCGATAAATAGAAACCCCATTAACAAATGAAGATATATCAGGAAGCAAAGATTAGTTGAGATAGAAGAAGGATAACAGTTGAACTACCAAACATGTCCACTGTGAAAACCTTACCCATCTAAAGAGCACGAAGAGCTATAAAACAACCAAAAGATTAAATCAAACCTAATGTTTTCCTGAAATCTAGTTCAACCTCTCTCACTTGATAGATTTCCCCAAAGACATCCTTCTCTACCCCGCCACTAATCGAAATCCCCCACTGAGGAGCCCAAAAGTGGTCAGTTCCCATGTCAACTACACAAACTAGTGGATGATTTCTGCCTCCCTTTCTCCTTAAATGGCTACGCAATGGATTCCCTAGTCAGTCCTCTATTTAATATTTGACTAGTACACCTTCACACTTCCATATCAGTTACCGTTATGTTAATTAAAAAAGGCATGTAGAATTGAACTGACCCTCCTCCTCCTCTACTTGAATCAATTATTCTTTCACAAGAATCAACAACAACAATATACTCAGTGTATTACAAATGTGGTCTGGAGAGGGTAGGATGTACGCGACCTTACCTCTACCTTTGAAGGGTGGAGAGATTGTTTCCGATAGACCCTCGACTCAAAAGAAATTAGTTGATGCAAAGAAAGAGAGACAACAAAAATAGCAAATGTCCAAAAACAAGTGTAGCAACAGATATTAGTACACATTGGGGGAAAAGGGGTCTTTCACAAGAATGAACAATTAGATAATCAAAAACCAAACCCACCCAACATATAGATATAGGACTGCCAAATCAGTAAATTATACATAAACCTTAGCATAAATACTAACTACTGTTTGTTCAAAGTTTACCTTTTTAATTTCAAACACAGCTAAAACACTTATAGCAAAAATTCAAAAACAACATCATTCTTTCACAAGAATCAACAATTATAACATCAAGAATCAGACCCACCCATCATATAGTACTGCCAAATCAGCAAACTATATACATAAACCTTAGCAAGTTGCTCGGACTCTCCAAAAATATTGCCACACCCCTGTCGGATCCTCCAAAAATGCACTATTTTTCAAGAATCCAACAAGCACCCGACAACATTTTCAAAGAGTCCGAGCATAAATACTAACTAGTGTTTGTTTAAAGTTGCCCCCTTTTTAATTTCCAAACACAGCTAAAACACTTTCAGCAAAAATTGAAAAACAAACACCATTCTTTCACAAGAATCAACAATTAGATAATCAAGAATCAAACCCCCACCCATCACATAACACTGCAAAATCTACTAATTAGTGTTTATTTAAAGTTGACCTTTTTTTCATTTCAATCACAGGCCACAGCTAAAAAAAACACTTATATGCAAAAATTGAACAAATAAAAAACCATTCTTTCACATGAATCAACAATTGGGAAATCAAGAATCGAAATACCCAATAAAGAAAAGCTGCTATATCATCAAATTATCAAGAACCCATGTAAGAAATAGTACCAAATTACTAGGGAAAGAATAAAAATGCTTACTTGAAGTGGTTAATTAAGAAAAAATAGTAGCTAATGACAACTTTTTTTTAGCTTTGAGAAACGTGAACGGAGCTATCATAGAGAGCGTTAAGGAGTGGCAAAATGGAATACAACACAGAGGAAGCAAACAAAGGCGGTGCTGTCACCGTTACGAGAGAGTGATAAATAATTTTTTTATTTAATATGATATATATGAAATGTAATATATTTTTTATTTTTTAAAAATTAACTGAAAATTAAAATAATCATATAAATTGAAATAGATAAGATAAAAGCTTTCGAGTTCAAATATTATATTAGAAAATGTCTTTTTTTTCTAAAGGTGTTATAAATATTGTATGTCCTCCTAAATAAAATCTAATTAATATTATTCTCTTTTTATTTTAAACATAATTTTATTTTCGTGAAAGATTTAAATTAATTGACTTTGTAAATTCTGAAAGAATTATGTTATTATCCCTACAACAACAAAGTGAAAAGCTTAAATTCCTTAAAGAAAAAAGATTACTTTATCAAAGTGCTTAATCAATATTCCAAAAGCATTTTTGGAGGGGAAAAATCAGAACAAACAATACAATCTCACTTTATTCAGATACTATCTACAAGTGATCATATCAATTTAGAAAATTACTTCTTATATAATTTTGTTTCACTAAATTTATATATTTGTTATCTTCAGATACATATATCTAGAATATGTATATACAACGAATTAATTATAATTTATTCCAAAAATACTCTACACAAACATGATTCGTATGTATCTAAAATACACTCCTTGTCACCTGTGTGCAATAGTGATTATTACTTTCTAAAAAAAAAATACAAAAATTGAAGGAATCATAGTACACACGACACCCAAAAATGATGGCATGTTGTACAGTGCTAAGTTCATTTTTTTAATTTGAATTTGATGTAATTGTTGCATTCATAGTCAACCTTGTCCCTCTTTCAAAACACACTAAAATTCATTGAATTTGCCACTGATATTCGATTATTGTTTGTGAAGCAAATAATGGAGTTGTTAGTAGAAACGAGGCCGTTTAGAGTAGTAGAAGAGTCGATTTCAGCTGAAAATTCTGGTTCAGATCCTACAAATGCTGTCATTTTTGTTGGAATCAGTTTGTTTTTGGGAATTGCTTGTAGACATTTGTTGAGGGGTACTAGAGTACCTTACTCTGTTGCTTTGCTTGTTCTTGGCATTGGACTTGGGGCTTTAGGTTTGTCTACTCTTCTTTCTTTATTTTCTCTCTCTGTTATTATAATATTATTGTGCTTGTGCTTGTGCTTGTGCTTGTATAGAATGGTGAAAGATTGAGTTTTTAAGACATCCTTTTAAGCTCTCGTTTGATCCTAGATTTTGAACTTTGAAAATTTGAGTTTTTGAAGTTTTGTGAGTGAAAGTACCAAAGATCCAAAAAGGGGCTAAGACTGGTTTGAGCTGGTTGTTTTTGGGAACTTGAATATATTTGAAGATTAGAGTTTTGAAATATGATCAAATTTCACAGACGAATAGATATTTGAAAATAAATTTATAAAGTTTATGGTCAAATGCTAGCTTAGTTTCTTTACGAAATATTAGTAAAGACTTAGTTTTTCATACACCCTTTTAAGCTTCCGTATGATCACGGATCTTAACTTGAAAATTTGAGTTTTTGAAGTTGTGGTTTTTGGAACTTGAAGTTATGTTTGGAAAAAATAATTCAAGTTTTCTGAATGGAAGTCACAAAAATCCAAAAACTGGTCGGAGTCAGTTTTTGAGAACTTGAAAATATTTGAAGATCAAAATCTGATCGAGTTTGATGGTCAAAATAGATATTTGAAGATAAATTTTCAAAATTTACTCCCAAAATCTATGGCCAAACGCTAGCTTAATTTCTTTACAGATATTATGCACAGCTTTATTATGATTTGGTATTTGAAGGTACCACTTAGCTTCATCTTTATCCACCCTCGAGAGATTCTTCTTCTTACTCTAATTCTTCTTGTTTATTGTTATTGTGTATTTATCAGTTTATTTTTTGTATGATCTAACTGAGTTAATTTGGGGAATTCCTTCATGTTTTGTCAAACTCAACTACCCTGTGATCCAAACTAGTTCGGGTTGAGTATATGAGTTGTCTGTATTTGGAGGATTTAAATTGTTCCGTTGGCTATTTTTTATGTTGGCTGTCCATCTAACGCAACCCTCCTTGGAATTGGGTCCAGCTACACTTTGCATATAAGTGGAGTTGTGTTCTATGTATAAACTTACTCTTTGAATAAAATACATAAAATCTTTTTCCATTCGTAATGGGGCCTTATCGTTATGTCCTTCTCTCACAATCTTTTACAGATGAATGAAATAACAACCTCATCTAAAAACTTAGTTTTAGGGAGGGAACTTAGAGGATGTTTGGGTTAAGCACTTTTTTTGTTTATTTGGGTGTTTGGTGAACACCAAATGTGCTTTAGTCCAAGTGCTTTTTAGATAAAACAAACCAAGAGCTATAAGCTGGGCAACCCCTTGTGTTTTTTTAGCTTAAAAGCTATTTTAGTTTGACCAAATATTTTACTTTGTTATCCTCTACACTTCTCTGTATCTCTCGAAAGCCCCTTCATAACAAACATCCTTAACTTTTGATTTTCCTTAGCTTCTCCTTTCATCCGCTAATTTTGCCTTCCATCTCTGCAGCTCAAGCCTACTGTCTTGACTGTCTTATCTGTTCTGGGGTAAGTTTGAAATGTTTGCTTCAATTTCTAATTGCTCAACTCCGTGTTAGTATTTTTTCCTCTTTCTAGAATTTGATTTTTGGACGTCTTTTGGAGCATCTGCTACCAGCTCGAGATGGAAATGACACTTATATTATTGATCTGACTAACATATAAAATTATGCACCTTTGCTTTAGGTGCCAACAAACTTGTGAAGTAAAAAAACGTACATTGTAGTGTTGGTTGAACTACTAATCAGTCTCACACATGATGTATTTGAATGCTGATATTGATATGTACATAATAAATTACCCCGCAGAGTATGGAACACATCATGGGTTGGGAAGGATTGGCGATGGTATCCGTATCTGTAAGTTCAATTCTTTATCTTTCTTCATTAAGTATCCATTAAGTTCAAATCAAGTTTCCCTCTCTCCAATATCAACTAGAAACCCCGTTCACCCAGTATACCACCAGTCAATTGTTCTGCTCTCAAATGTCTGTTCGTGGTAAACAATATTTGGTATCTGCACAGGGGCAAACATTGATCCTGATCTTTTGTTGGCGGTTTTCCTTCCTTCTCTTCTTTTCGAGAGTGCTTTCTCAATGGAAATTCACCAGATAAAGGTACATTACCACTAGCCTTCCTCTTTTCTACTGCTCGTAGAATGCTGATACTATGGAGAGCTCCAAGTGATGATTTTTCTCTTCCATGTTTTACATCTGTATGTTGTTATGCTTGTGCACTTTCAACGTCTACCTTCTTGCTTGCATTATTTGTTTCGTTCATATGGTTGTTTATCACATAATTTATGCTATTCTTCTTATGTAAATGTCATGTGTTACGTCGTCTTCATTTTTTACAACCTTATATCTTGCGGATGCTTTACAGTTAGATGCTTTCATCTTTAATTGCTCACCAAGTATTGATCTTCTGGCATTGTGCGTTTTCTAAAGACTACAGATACAATATATTTTTGATGAGTAATAATTTTATTGAATAAATGTAGCTTTGAGGGGATGCTTCATACACAGAAAAGGCTGCAATTTAGAAAAATGGTTTGAATTTCCCCTTATAATTTCTGGATAGAAGGCATGAACTCAGAAAGTGTATAAATTGTATAGTCCTTCAATTTGTCCAAAATGCTAGTAGCTACAAACACCCACATTTAAGTACATGAAATGCGTCCTCATTCATTGCTGCAGTTTTTTTCTCTCGTAACACCCATAACATACATGCTGGGGTGGTGCCACTTTCACCTAAAGGAGAGGAACATGTACCATAAATGGAGTACTAGGTGGCAATGTAGGAAGATATGGTCGATGTCTTCAGATTCACTGCACACAAGTATCATCTGTTATGTAGGATGATTTCTCTTTTCTGGAGGTTGTCTTGTGTGAGACAGCAACTGCGTAAAGCTGCTCACATGAAGCGTGCTTTTAATGGTGTGTTGATCTTCCATAGGTGCTTCCATGAGAAACCATTCTGTCTCTCCCCTGACGAAACTTAGGACAGATAACAAGATTTGATTGTGAAAGCCCCCTTTTAACCTACTTTCCAGCACAAGCAATCTGGTTTATTAGATAAATGACTGTACTTGTCCAGCTTCTCTATTAATTCTGTGATGTTGCCCATCTGTCAATCTGTTAGAATTCTTCTAAACTTTTCTTCCCATCAATTTTTGGTCATGCATTGAGCTTCTGTGTCTCCAGTATTCTGCATCAGGTGGAACAAATCTTGAAATTCATCTCATAGGGGGCTCTTGCCAAAACTGTATTTTCCTTCTGTAGCCTAAGCTGGATGCTGTAACCAAAAAAAGATTTCTTCCGAAAGCTCCCTTATGTATTTCCTTAAGCAAACTCCAGAAGAAGAGGTGTCTGAGTTAGAACACTAGCGGGAGGAGCTCCCAGTCACTAATTGTATTATGGCATTTGGCTTTACACAATTTGCCTTCTGCAACAGTATCTTTCTATGTTTTTACATCCTATGATTCATTGAATTTGTCAAGCTGGATTTAACCTCTATTAGTTAACTAAACCAGTTATTTCTCCTAATGCAGAGGTGTGCAGTACAGATGCTTTTACTTGCTGGGCCTGGCGTGCTTATTTCCACTTTTTTTCTTGGAGCTGCCCTCAAGGTAAGCTAAATTCGGATTTTCTAAGAGTTTGATAGTTTCTTTGACGGAGGCATCTGAAATTAGTGACAAATGTAGATTGCTTTTCCTTATAACTGGAGCTGGTCAACATCATTGTTGCTTGGTGGACTTCTAAGCGCTACCGATCCTGTGGCTGTTGTAGCCCTTCTGAAGGAGCTTGGTGCCAGCAAGAAATTGAGTACCATAATTGAAGGAGAGTCCTTGATGAATGATGGGTAATTTCCTCCTAGTAGAAGTATGTTGAATGTTGCTTATGTGAAGAGATGGGAAATTCTGTAATTTCCATAGCGGGAGGAGAGAGGATAAGTGGAATTTCATGAACTGTATCCTATTTCCTTCCCTTTAATTCTGAGACTTTTTCCAATAATATTTTGCATAATTATCATCGCCATAACCTCTCTTTTCCCTTCAGGACGGCAATTGTTGTCTATCAGCTACTTTTAAGGATGGTAACTGGTTGGACCTTTAACTGGGGAGCTGTCATCAAATTCTTAGTTCAAGTTTCCCTTGGGGCGTATGTATATTTGCATTTAATATTGGTTATCTGCCAGTGGGAAGTTGGCTGATAAGTTCTGTTTCTGTTGTCCAGAGTCGGCTTTGGTATTGCTTTTGGAATAGCTTCTGTTTTATGGCTGGGATTCATTTTCAATGACACGGTGATTGAGATCAGCCTGACTCTTGCCGTGAGCTATGTTGCTTACTTCACAGTATGTACCCTTCCAATCTTGCATGCTTAAAAAGCTTTGTCCGCCATTTATTTGTATTGGGATGGGAAACCTTATCTGTATCTACTATTTGAATTTAATAGAAATGGATACTGGGTCTAACTCAACCCGGAAAGTTAGTTCATGAGAGGAGGACTCTACAAGACCATATATGGAAACCACAACCCATTCGTTCAATCAATGTGTGACTTAACCACAGGAGAGATATCTTGGAATAAACAATATCCTGGAAAGGTGTATGACTATTAAATTCATAATCATATGTGACCATCTTTGTGAAGGAAATAGACAAGGAAAAATAAGTACATCAAAATTATCAGGAAATTAAACAAAAATAACTAAGGTGGATTCCAAGCAATGGCTTCCTCTGAAAATGTATCTGGCATGATAATTCTTGCTGCAAAGAAATTATGCATCCTTGTTTATGAAGTCATTGAGAATTAGAAGAATGGGTCGAAATGGAGCAAAATGCATAGTGGTGATTCATATAGTTGGTACCAATTAGCTTAGGATGGAAGGATAGATGTTGTTGTTGCAATTTATGTAACATAACTTAACTGAACATGTAATTTAAATGCCAAATTTTATATTAATAGCAGTAATAAAATAGCGGTTACAAAGTTAATTATATCATTTTTACTTAGCCAGATGCAAGTCCAGTTCGAGTTTTTGCAATTTCTCAACTGTGCATTCTAATCATGTGGAAAAAGAAAGGAAAAAAACAAAGTCTAATGACTGCTTTCAACAATGAAACAGGCACAACAAGGGGCTGATGTCTCTGGTGTCTTGACTGTGATGACTTTAGGGATGTAAGTGTTAGAGTTGATCTTTTGATACTCTTTCTACAGCTGGAGAATAACTTATTTTGATATGCCATGCACTAACAGGTTCTACTCAGCTGTAGCTAAAACTGCTTTCAAAGGCGAGAGTCATCAAAGCTTGCATCACTTCTGGTAATTTTACTTATCTTCTTACAACATTGTAATTGAACAACAGATAAGAAGACTTGCGTTCTGGCAGTAGGCCTTATGATACACTTATTCTTCTCATCTTGTTTTGAGTTGAGCACTTCATTACTCCAGAAATTTTTTGTGCAATACCATTTTGAATATCTAATCTGGAATTGGGTAACATTATCTACAACATTGCATTATATATTTGGTGTAAGATTTATGTCTTACCTTCTGACATCACTACCCGCATGATTGAACATCTGTAAGATGATAGCATGACATGTTCTTTTTATTTATGTGTGCAACAACTTTTGATTTTGGATTTTAATACAAATCTCACCTTTGTTTCAGGGAAATGGTTTCCTATATTGCAAATACATTAATTTTTATCTTAAGGTAAGTGTGTATTTAGCTTCTTTTTTTTTATCAACTATGTTGATTTAGTCGTTATTAACAATAGTTGTTAGCATTGATACTTTTGGAGGTCTTTTGATGGCGCTATGTTGCTTAGGAGAATTTAGGCTGTCAGCGCCAAATGTTACTTCATTTTAAATCTTTTTTTTATCAGGTAAACAATTATTGTAAAATTAGGTCTTGGGCCTAACTCACACCCCAAAAGCTAGCTCAAAGGGAGGATGATCGCCTAAACCTTAAAAGGAAACCACCCATCTCATTAACCACCAATGTGGGTCTTTTTTCATTCTTCAACACCCAACCTCACGCCCAAGGCTGGACATTTGGTGCGTGGGCAAATTTTTGGTGTACTTGTATACAACTGATTTTGTGTTGCACTGGGGAGGCACTCCCTTGGTTCTGCTGTTTGAGGACTTTCATCCTTAACCATTCGAAAAATTAGAAGTACTATTGAGGAGGATTAAGCTTTGGTGGAAGTTATTTTAGGCGCTTGTGTACATCAAAAACCCAGTTGACTATAGTTTTTATCGGAGTAGA
Organism: Solanum etuberosum; assembly: GCA_029582245.1. Lineage (NCBI taxonomy): Eukaryota > Viridiplantae > Streptophyta > Magnoliopsida > Solanales > Solanaceae > Solanum > Solanum etuberosum. The sequence goes on from JAJONR010015441.1 coordinate 14,746, forward strand.
ACTAATTCTTGTTCTTATAAATTTATCCCGTGAAATAGAAAATCTAATTGCTCGTTTTGGTTATCTTTTTCTGCAGTGGAGTCGTCATAGCTGAAGGAATTCTTGGTGGTGACAATATTTTCAAAATCTATGGTACTTCTGCTGTAATGGCATTTGACTTATGAAGACAGAAGTAACATTTATCTTACTACAACCAAACCCTATTTGTGTTCTTTCTTGTGTTACGTGTAATATCTATTTATTTTCTGTAGATTTTGCCTGCAAGTGATATTTATCAAAATGAATTTGGTACTGATTGCCTTTAACAGATCTCATATACTACTTGAAGTGTCTTCCGACTAAGAGTCAACTGACATTAAATAAGTGAAGGAGCTGTCCATGCTACTTGTGAGAAATATAACACGGGAAAGAGTTTATGTGAATGCGTGTAAACAATTGTTTTACATTGAGCCTTATTTTTATCCATACTTCACCATATAGTATATAATACAGATTCTCCAGTATGGGACACTAAGTCTAATATATTCATTAACTATCTGTACTTCCCCTCAAGCCAGTGCATATCAGTCGCATGTACCAAACATATTACAGATGTAACTAATACGAAGACCAGTGAGTGACTTTGTGAAAATATTTGCAAGCTGATCATTTGATTTCACAAATTTGTTAACAATATCTCCTGATAGTATCTATTCTCTGATGAAGTGATAATCAATCTCTATGTGTTTAGTTCTTTCATAGAATACTAGATGTGATGCAATATGAAAGGCCGCTTGATTATCACACACAAGCTCCATCTGAACGATTTCTCCAAATTGCAATTGTGTAAGCAATTGTATAATTCCAACTAGCTCCAAGTTGCAATAATCATTGCTCGATCTTCTGCTTCTGCACTAGATTGAGCAACCGCATTCTGTTTCTGCTCTTCCAAAACACCAAATTACTTCCTGCTAAAACACAATATCCAGCCAGGAAAAAAAAAACACCATGATTGGATTTTATATTTTTTACTTGGCCTTATTTTTGTAGTTTGTGCTTTTCTCTTTTGGCCTCTGTATTTACATGATATTATGATTGTTTATATGTATGTGGGGACGGCTAGTTTCTGTTCTATTTCAAATGATAGTCTCTTACACCCGGTTAAACTTTCATTCTAGTTAAACTACATCTTTGTTTAATGCTTTTTAATGTATTTCAGATAATTCGTGGGGCTACCTCATCCTTCTTTATGTGCTTATCCTTGTCTCGCGGGCCGTTGTAGTTGGTGTATTGTATCCATTTTTACGATACTTTGGCTATGGTTTGGACTTGAAAGAAGCTTTTATTCTTGTCTGGGGTGGCCTTCGAGGTGCTGTAGCGTTGTCTCTTTCATTGTCAGTCAAGGTAACTATGTGCGGATGCTCTCTCCAAGCCCTCTCATTCCTTCTGCAAAAAATTCTTACCTAAGTGTGCCTTTGTTTCTAAAACTATTCGTTCCTGGCTGTTTTCAGCGTTCCAGTGATGGCTCTCAATACATCAGTCCTGATACTGGAACTCTGGTAAGTAAAAGAAAAGAAGTGTTAATGGGAAATCCAACAAGTTTGAAGTCTTCTATATTTAATTATCTTTTAGCTATATCTTTCTAGTCATACAGGCCTTCTTCTGTTGCAGTTCGTTTTCTTGACTGGTGGGGTTGTATTTTTGACGCTCATCATCAACGGTTCAACCACACAGTTTGCTTTGCATTATCTGGGAATGGATAAGCTATCAGCAGCAAAGGTAGAGTTGATTTCGACGTGGTACTATTTTGTCCTTTTGGAGCTTTAGAGGCGGAAAAATGGTTGTTTTTCCCAGTAGGTTTGATTTCTGTAACGGGTGTTAATGGAGTAAACGGATGGTCTAGGAAGACATTATATCCAGCCCATTTTTCAACTACATAAAATGGGTGACGATAGAATGAATAACTATTCATCTAACCCCATTTATGCTAGCTCATCTATCATCAGTTCACCATGTTTGCTGCCTGAACTGTTTCTTTATGTGGTTTGTCATTGATGGCAATCAGATTTGTCAGCCCCTCAGAAATTGGAATATGCCCTTCATAGCAGAATTTATATCTTCTATGGACCGACTGCTTTTCTCTAACTGACCTTAAAAAAAAACACTGCAGGATATTGAAATTAAGCAAAATATGAGAAGAAATCACTTTACATCCTTATCATAAAAAGAAAAGGATATTACCTTAACATTTCAGAACTGTTCAAAGACCAAATCCTATGATGGCGAGATGAGTTGGAAAGACCAAATCCAAAAGAGATGGAAGACCTCTGGCTCTCTGTCACTTGTGTTCCTGGAAAAAAGAAATGTCATGATAAGGAAATCTATATGCTTGGAAAACAAGCAGGGGGGGGGGGGGGCAGCAAAATGAATTAAAAGAGAGATGGTATCACTTGGATAACTAAAGAAAGTAGTTTAATTAGTCAATAACTTTTTATAATGATACACTAACCTTTTGTGTTGAACAGTAGATCCTTAGATAAGCAAGTAAAGTCCTGTTATTTGCAGCATTATATTTTTTATTCTTCATCTATAGATTCTTTTTATAACATAGTTTATCTCATTGCAGAAGCGCATATTGAACTACACAAAATATGAGATGTTGAATAAAGCTCTGGAAGCATTTGGTGATCTTGGAGATGATGAGGAACTAGGACCTGCTGACTGGCCAACTGTTAAAAGATATATTACTAGCCTAAATGATGTGGAGGGTGAACCAGTGCATCCTCATACTTCATCTGAAAATGATGATAATGTGGACCATATGCATTTAGAAGATATTCGGATTCGCCTGCTAAATGGTGATAACATTACATTCTCAATTTAATGTACATCTTGTTTGTGATCTGTTCTGTAACTTCTGGGTCATTTTCCTCGATAATTGTGTGCTTCGCAGCCTGTTCCACTTATGTAATCAATCTTATGACCACTAACACACCAAATTACCTCCCATCAGTACAGTGTAAATGGAGTAGAACGTCAATCATAAGGTGACTCTATGCAGTGTTCATCTGTACAGTAGAAAACCTTATATTTTGACTATCCTAGTGAAAATCCTAGCTCTTCCATTGATCATGATATTCAAATTTGATTGCTAAAAGAGAAATTATGTTTCCAGGTGTTCAAGCAGCATACTGGGAAATGCTCAATGAGGGCAGGATCCCACAAACTATAGCAAATCTTCTAATGCAATCTGTGGAGGAAGCAATTGACGTAGTATCGCATGAACCCTTATGTGATTGGA
>JAJONR010015442.1:0-17425 GCA_029582245.1 Solanum etuberosum
TTCTTACCCCCCCCCCCCCCCCCCCACCACACACACAAAAAAGAAGAGGAATTTGATAGAAAATACTAGTGGGTATTTAATTGAGACATGAAACAAAGTTGTTAATCAAAATATTTGCTATAGATAGAGTTTATAATGTGTAAAAGAAACAGTTAATTTCCAGCAATGAGGATCCCAGCAAGTAATGTCATTAAGGGTAAATTGAAAGTTTAAAGTTAAATTGCTTCCGAACATAGAAAGGTGCCATTTTTGGGACACACTAAGGAGTGATTAATTTTTTTTGATTGTATGTTCATTAATTATCCGTAAAGCATCACACACAACTTTTGAAGCAGATGATTTGATAACCAAGTAGGATTTTCTATATTTAATTACACTAAAAGCATTGTTGCAACTCTCTTGTTTGTTCACTGTTGAGTGTTGGTGAAACATTATGACTTGTTTGAATGCGCTTAGTTAAATAGCAGGTTCTGTGCTGCTGATCTTGGGTATTTCCTTGTATACTTGTTGCAACCATCAGGCAAAAGCTCGTTGATGTGCGTTAGGCTGAGTAAAGTTGTTACAGATTGGTCAATTCACTTCAGAAAAGTAGTTTTTGGGAAGTGTATTGTTATATAATGTTCGCACACATGCACTGTTGACACTGCTTCTGTTTGTTTGTTATTTTCTTTCTTGATCAGGTTCAAATGCATCGATATGGATGGAAATGGGGTTATAACTAGGAATGAGATGCAATTCTTTTATGAGGAGCAGTTGCATAGAATGGAATGCATGGCCCAAGAGCCAGTGCTTTTTGAGGATATTTTGTGTCAAATAGTTGACATGGTCAGTCCAGAGGTAATTTTGGAACTTTTCACATTTCCCATCCTTTCTTATCTTGTGTCCTTTCCATGTTGTAATTATTGTTCCATAATCATCTGATCTATATGTATACTTACAATGATTGGACATTTTTCATGCCAAGTTAAATTTTGTGAGTAAGATTTGTCTATATAATCCCTTTGGGTGTGGTGAGAGGTTGTTTCAATTGTATTTAGATTTGTGTTTTCATTAATGTTTGTTGGTATTAAGTCTCTGTCTTATTGATACACCCACTTTTTATTTCTGGGTGTTTGGCTATTTGCTATATGTTTTCTTTAATTTGTTTAGAGGATTTGTATGTTAATATTGTTTTTACATTGGGTATGTTGTTTGTTGTATATAATACTAAATGTAGAGAATCTCAAAATCTCTAGTACTACCCTAATTGGTTTTGAAAGACAAATTAATTGAGTATTGAAATGAAATGAGGCCCAGATGGAGCAGAATGAATTTTGAGGATTCATAGAGCCAACTCCGATTATTCTGAAATTGAGGTGTAGTAGTTGTTGCTATTGTTGCCTTGAGATGTATGTAATGACTAACTTGAACTTGTTAGATTGTATGACAAGGTGTATATGTTAAAAAAAAACATGTAGTTTTAATTTGTATTATCTGCTCTTTTTTCCAAGTACAATAACAGATATAATTCAAGTTTCTTTGTTGCAGAATGAAAGCTATTTTACATTACGTGATTTGAAGGGAAGCAGGCTCTCCGGTAGTGTTTTTAACATTCTTTTTAACCTCAATAAGTTCATGGCCTTTGAAACCCGCGACCCCTTCCTAATTCGTCAGGTAATTGAAAGGCTAATATATAGTTTATAATGTAGTTCTAGTGTTGCTTGGCTGTTGTTACCAATGGTTGACATGAGTTTCTTCTTGTTTCCAGGAGCGTGAGAACCCAAATCTGACTGAATGGGATCGCTTCGCGCACAGGGAATATATTAGGCTCTCAATGGAGGAAGATGCAGAGGATGCCTCCAATGGAAGTGCAGATGTCTGGGATGAATCACTCGAGGCTCCCTTCTGAGTTCTAGTCTGTGAGATAGAATGGTATGGAGAATGCAGTTACTTAGAATAACCTAAGGCTGCATCTACATACATCGATAGTTCTGCCACCCATTATTTCTTCTCATGCCATGTCTCCATCTCCGATGATGCTGTAAAACATTTTGTTCACTGTTGATGCATAGTACTTTTTCTGGAAGAAAGTCTAATACTTGACTAGATTCAACTTCTCTCTGAAAATAGCTAGTGAGAGTTTCTTGACATTTACACAACCGTAGCTGTAAGATGCACGTTTGTGGAGTTGCATATAATGTTAAAGCATGCTGTTATAGTAGAAAAATAGATGCTTTAGCTAAATTACTTGAATATAGGAGAAAAATAAATACCCATGACCGAGCATCAGTATCAAATGCTGTCAACTACTGAAAAATTCATGAAGCAGAATGGTTTGTCATTCGTCACCCTAGTTAATGTGAATCCACTTGTAAAAGAGAGATTTTAGGTGGCTCAGGATAGTATCCACATTTTCTTGATTTTTCAGTCGACACAAAGTACATCTATTGTTCATGCCACATTTGGGATGCAGTTAGTTTATGTGGCATGTAGAAATTTTTATGACTTGGCCTCTTCCTGCTTGTAGATATATTACCACTTCTTATTTGATATGTGAGTTGTAGTTGGAAATGGCCAAGGTAGACATGATGTAATATTGTTTTCTCCATTTGTCAAGCAGCCTGACCTTATGCTGTTCTTAAAAGCTCTGTTCTTTCTTCAGCCAGGTGTGCCTATAGCAAATCTTGTTTCAAGCTGGCTATTGAGTTGCAAAGAGTTAGTTTGCACGGAACAGTCAAGTGGGACAAGCTTATCCGTGTGTGTCACCAAGATGTTTTTATGAGATAGCCGAGGAGGAAATGTTTGTTTGATCTGCATAGAGCATGCTCTCATGAAGTATAAGGGCATGCTAGTGTTGGAAGCTCCTGACTTGAAACATCAAGGGCTTTGCAAGTGCGCCGATTGGTGATAGATGATAAATGAAAAACTAGATTCCAGTAGTTCATAACTTCTCTCCACGCTTGTTCCCTCTTTAGCTGTACGAAGTCCATATTCTTATTTATTTTTTCTAGTGCCGATTTTTGGTGGTTGCAAATACAGTTTTTCTTGAAGAGGTTTAGTATGGCTAGTCCCACAGTCCATGTGATCAGCTTTTTTCTCCTTTTATTATTCTTTTGTGGATTAGACTCTTCTTTTAGTGGCATGTGAATCATGGTAGTTCTGTATTGACTGTGTAATGATATGGCTTCTCTATTTCTGTCTGCCTTTCTAATCTGATGTTGGAGGATGGATCCATTTAGTTGACTGATGGTATTTGAACATTTAACAGGCCATCAACACATCTGCATCAAGATTCACTCAAGGACTAAACAACAAAGCATATTCATGTATTACTTTAGTAAAACCAGAAACAATCTCTCTACCCTACAAAGGTAATGGTAAGGTTTGCGTAGATTCTATCCTCTTCAGACTCCATTTGTGAGATCACATTGGGTCTGTTGTTGAACTATAATAAAACTACATCGGCATTGTAAGGAGGGTGAAGTATCAAGAGATCTAAGTTTAAAGTTAATCTTTAATATATAATGAGGATATCCCATACAAAGATGAGAGATGAGAGATTATGTTTTCAACCTTGCAAACTAAGGTTTAGGTTAAGCTTTAGCACATGTTAAGTAAACTGGATGGTTAAATTTGCCTAACATATCAATTAGCCAAATAACATAGAAGAAAAGGTCATAGCATAACCAATAACTAATATTCCCACCGTTCTAAATTTTTGTAACATAGTTCACTGAAGCACTAAATTTGTGAATGAAAAAAAAACATTTTAAAATTTGCAATCTAAAATAAGTTTTTGATATTTGTGTGATAATAAATTATCTCGTAAAAGTAAGTTAAGAGTTTTAAAGTTAATTTTATTTGTAAATATGGAAAGACAATATTAACAAACTTAAAAATAGTGTATTGAGACGAGAGTTTTTAATTAAATATTGAAAAGATTTAAAGAATATATTAGTAGTAAACAGCTGACTAATCATCTAATTGGTCCGTAAATGTCATTATAATTAGTGGAGTTACTCGCTTGGCGGGCTTAGTTGATTGACTCAAGAAACGGAGACGTCACAAAACCCAAAAAAATCCACGCAACATATTTTACCTACTCCTCAGTCAAACAAAGAAAGACAAAAATAAGCAGCATAAATTCCCTTCTTTTTTCAAAAAACCCTACTTCGCCGGCGCTATCTTGTCGGAGACGGAGACAGTCACTGGCCGGCGGCGGTGTTAAACAATATGAAAGTCGTTGCTTTAGTCAGTGGCGGCAAGGACAGTTGCTATGCCATGATGAAATGCATTCAATATGGTCACGAGGTTCTCTATTTTTGTCTATTTGCCTAAGTGTTTGATGATTTTGTCGCTTGTTATTGTGCTCTTATTCTGGTAATTTTCAGATTGTTGCGTTGGCTAATTTGATTCCCGCTGATGATGCAACCGATGAGCTTGATAGCTACATGTATCAAACAGTGAGCTTTTTTCTTCTTTTTTTCTCTTTAAATGCTGAAAAAGCATATGGTGACACTTTTGCAAGCAGGAGCGGAGCTAGCCTTTGGTTGAGTTCGGCCAAAGCTAGTAACTTTGCTTCAAACCTTGAATTTATATTAAAATTTCATTGAAAATGTACAATTATTACTCCCACTTTCAGTTTGTTTGTCTTAATTTTCTCCATTTCAAAAAGTATGTCTCTTTCCTTTTTTTTTTGGGCAACTCTTTAATTCTAACTTTGCCCGCGGCATGTCTTAAGACCACAAGGTTAAAGAGTGTTTTGGTACATTCTATCCGTCTTTTGTTTAAAACCACAAGATTCTAAAGTCTATTTACTTTCTTAAGCTTCATGCACAAATTAAAACGGAGGGAGTAATTTAGAACCTTGTAACTTTAGGATTAATCCTGAACGGATAAACTTCTAATTTTGTCTCTGGCTCTGCCTCTGCTTTTTAAGTCCCAACATATGAATTCACTATATGCATAACATTCAGAGGATCTGTCATAGTTGGATTATTTTATTGAAGAGGTGTTGAATTAGAGAAGTTCATTTTATATGAATGTGAAAATGGCACTAATGCTTAAGGGGAACAGCCTTCTTGCAAAATTCAATCTGATTGAAGCTTATCAAAATGAAAAAAATGATCTTTTGGTTTGTTATAAGCTGCCTTTTCTATCTTCTATGATAATGGTGGTGTCTAGGCCGTCTTGCGCACCTTGAGGTTGTAAGCTGCTATCAGAAACTTTCTATAGTGTATCTGCTAGAAAATGTCTTGATGTATTTTTCTGCTAATAAAACAGTTGTGACTTGTGAGGAAATCAATGTTATGATTGTTGGGCTTGTAAGGCGAAGACATCCACAGAGAGAAAATGTTGTAGAAGTTCAAATATTAAGATGGATTTGCGGTCATATATGTTTGATAAAAAATAAATGTTCACATCCAATAGAGGGTAAAAGTTGTATATCTGGAAGATAAAATGAGAGAATGTCCCTTTAAATGGGTTGTCGATTGGCAGTAATAGATGAGATTGAATCAGTCAGAAGGTTCACCCCTCACCCTGGTGGATTGGGGAGTTGAAACTTCCTTACTCTTTTTCTTTGAGAAAGTTATCATTTTATAGACAACAATACACCAATGGTGTATTTCAGTTGTAATTACATCAGGAGTATACAGTAAGCAAAACCAACAGATCTATCATCTATACCGTGAGTAATAGCCTCCACCTCTTTGGGAAGGACATGGTTACTCCAAAAATAAAGGGTTATAAGGCAGTCTGGAAAGGGATGCTCTTGTTTTTGAAGCATCTCTAGTTCCTTTCCTTCCAAATTGTCCACTAGATGCAAACAAGGACAATCTTTCATCTTTCCTTGTGACTTGATGTATTCCTTTCTCTATTCCAGCATGCTAGAAAATCTGAGGTGTGTGTTGGCATGGACCAACTGATTCCTCTCAAATTCAAAAAGACCTTCCACAATTTCTCTGTCACTCTGCAATGGAGGAAGAGATGTTTTGTTGTCTCTGTTTCTATTTCGCAAAAAAAGCACCTGGAGCATAATTGTCTTCCCCTTTTCATTTGATTGTCCGGAGTTAGTACTGCTTCCCTAGCTACCAACCAGGTGAAACAACCCACCTTGTAAGGTACATTAATTTTCCATATCATCGAATATCATCTTCCAAGGTCATGGTAGAAACATTTCAGCTGGCCTGTCAAGATGTCTATAAGCTGATTTTATTGTGAACTTCCCATTGTTGGCCCTCAACCATTGTAAACTATCCTCATTTGTGTCAAGGTTGTTTGCCTGTCCAAAGACTTGTAGAAATCTGCTAATTTGTCTATTTCCCAGTCATTTAACCTTCTCCTAAAAGATATGTTCCATCATTGGTTGTCTCTGACTTCTGCTATTGTTGTTTCCTTCTATTGGTTTAGATTATAAATCTCAGGATGCAACTGTTTCAGGGAGTGTTGTCCAACCCACACATCATTCGAGAAGAATGTCTTCCTTCCATTTCCTATATCAATTTTTGAATTTCCCCATATTTTAGACCACAAATTCCTGATTGTTCTCCATAAACCAACCCCATGGCTTCTATCTTCCTTAGTAATCCATAAGTCCTCCATTGCAAATCTGGAGATTATAACATCTTTCCACAGACCTTGTTCTACAGAAGCAAACCTTCACAGCCACTTCAAGAGGAGACTCTGGTTTTGAACTTTGAGATTCTTTATGCCCATTCCCCCTTCTTTTTTGTTGTTTAACACCACATCCCATTTCACCAAGTGATATTTCTTTCCCCCCTCTCCATTTCCTTGCCATAAAAAGTTTCTCCTGATGGATTCTAACTTCTTTTAAACACTCCCTGGAATAGGGAACGAAGACATCATGTAGGTTGACATTGCATCAAGCACACTATTAATTAGTGTCAATCTTCCACCCAAGGATAGGTATTGGCTTCTCCAATTTACCAGCTTTTTTTCACACTTCTCCACCACTGCATTCCATATTTTCTTTGATTTACTGTTTGCTCCTAGAGGCATCCCTAGGTAAGTGGTAGGCATTTCTCCCACTTTACCTCCTAAGATGCCAGCCAGTCTGTTGATTTATGTGACTTCATTCACGGGGTAGACAAAACTTTTGCCCCAATTTATATGTAGTCCAGAGACAGCTTCAAATAGTATAAATATGATCCTTAAATGCTTTAGTTGTTCTTCCTTTGCACCACAGAACACTAGGGTGTCATCAGCATACTGCAAATGGGAGATAGATAAGCCCTTGGTGTCACTATCATTAATCCAGAACCCTCTGATCATGTTATTTGATTGTGCTGTTCTCAACATGTCACTTAGTCCTCCCATAGCTAGGATAAAAAGGAAGGGGGAGAGGCGATCCCCTTGCCTTAATCCTCTTTCAGTGGGAAAAAATTTCCAGAGGGGGTACCATTTATTAAAACTGACAATTTGACTGTTCTCACACAGTACTTTAGCCAATTTATCCACCTATTTTCAAAACCCATCCTCTCCCGTGTTAACCACATAAAGTCCCAATTGAGGTGATCATAGGCCTTTTCTATGTCCAACTTACATAGAATCCCAGGAACTTTAGTTATTTTCCTCACATCTACACATTCATTGACTATAAGTATGGCATCCATGATCTGCCTACCCTTGATGAATGCCAATTGATGTGTATCCACCAGCTTTGACATCACTTTCTTGAGACTTCCTTGCTCTTAGTTGATGAATGCCAATTGATTTGTATCCACCAGCTTTGACATCACTTTCTTGAGACTTCATTGCTCTTAGGCCCGCTGTAAGGCCAATAAGATCAGGAAGAAGGGGATTTGGTTCTTCCTTTTATTCGGACTGACTCTAATTGTGATTTTGACTCTAACCTCCCTCTATCGCAATAGAAATCGAGAATGGAGGTGACTTCGCTACACTTTTTATAGTTGGAAATTCCAACTCGAAGGCCCTAGTAATACTGATTTTGTCCATGTCCTATATAAACCTCTAGATGCATTGGGTTATTGATGCGATCATTTGATGATTGAAGATTCTAAAAGGAATGAGTGTACACCTAAAGTAATAGAGAGGTAAGTTGTTTCAGAATACAAATATCTCAGAATCAGTGTGGACCTAACTAAAAGCAAAATGCAGGTGAAGTAAATTATCTCTATAGACGATAATAATAGTTGAGTTGGTCAGTGTAACACTTACAGCATGTCTAGTGTTTTTCAGGATTCCTTTTATCCTGGTTAGGCTTGTATGTTTCTGTTGCAATAGTATGAGGCTGACATAGAGTATCCAACATTTGCGTAAAAGACAAATTAGTTATATTGGAATGATAGAACCTGAATGCCGAGAATTCATATAGCCACACCTGAATTAATTTCAGGTTGTTGATCCACTTTCTAGCATCTTGATGTCTCCCATCTACTAGTGGAAATTTCCTTTCTTATTTACAAGAATTCTGATCATAAGTTTTGTTAATAAGAAAGATAAGCGATATTCTCCTCCTCTCCTTAATACCATGTTTTCATTTAAAATGTTCGGTAACTGTATCTGCAGGTTGGGCACCAGATAGTTGTTAGTTATGCTAAATGCATGGGACTCCCATTATTCCGGAGGCGAATTCAAGGATCCACAAGGCAAGACTTTTTGCAGTCAATTGCTTAAGTTTGAAAATTTTATTACTGGGTTCTTATTAAAGAACCGGAGAGGTGACATTTATTTCTTGTTGAAGGATAGAGATGTGAAGTTGTCTTAAATTTTTTTTTATTTTTTTTATTTTTTATATATGTATATATATATATAACAGATAGAATGGGCAAATGATGTTTCCGTAATACTTCTACCTGAATAATCTCTGTAAAATGTTCTATTAATGTAATTGTTAACTTGCATATGCCAAAGATAAAGAAGTAGCTTCATACCTACAGCACAATTTTTTATTTATAATGTTCTATTTATAACTTTTCTAGTTGGATTTCGCAGGCATCATGACCTAAGCTACAGTATGACTCCGGGTGATGAAGTTGAAGATATGTTTATATTGTTGAATGAAGTAAAAAGACAGATACCCTCTGTTACAGCAGTATCTTCTGGTGCAATTGCATCTGACTACCAGAGATTACGAGTGGAAAGTGTATGTTCAAGGTTAGGGCTCGTTTCATTGGCGTACCTATGGAAGCAAGATCAATCATTTCTTCTGCAGGAAATGGTAAATTTGTGTTAGAAATAGAGAAAATATTAATTGCTATTATAACTTTAATCTGAAGTTTTCTTCTTTTCTTTTGTCCCTCCACTCCCATGGCAGATAAGAAATGGAATTATTGCAATAGCAGTGAAGGTAGGAATCTGTGAGGTTTTTTTATTTGAGATTTCACATGTAAATATTATACATGTGGGATTCGTGATTATTTTTTTTGGTCACCCTATATGAAATCAATTGATGACTTGAGAACCCCTCAAAACACTAAACTCTATACTTCTGAATCTTTTCAGGTTGCTGCTATTGGACTGAACCCCTCAAAACACTTGGGAAAAGAGATAGCATACCTGGAGCCCCATCTCCACAAGCTAAAAGAGTATGATATGGTTAGCAAAAATTTTGGCTTTGTTTTACTTCACTTTTTTCGCATTTTTATTTCTCTTTTTGGCAGGTTATATGGAATAAATGTCTGTGGTGAAGGTGGAGAATATGAAACATTAACGCTTGATTGCCCTCTATTTAAGGCAAGTATTCCATCTCTCTCTCCTTTCGGATGGACTGCATAGAGAATATATGGTTGTACTATGTGGTCTCAAAAAGTAAGATAGCTTAACTACTACTTCTGTAATAAAGTATTACCAAGCACCTTTAGAGAATATTTATCCATCTGATCCATGATTTTTGTTTATGTTGCATTTTCGTGGTGTGATAGTACATCCTTATGCATTTATTTTTGCATTTTTTGTTGGGATTAATTATTTTCTAAATTTTGGTGGGAAAAATTAGAGTGTAGTCCTCTAAATGGATTTAGTAAAGCTCATTGTAACCTTCAAAAGTTAAATGAAGCAAAAAGATGCGAGACAGGGAACGAAATTTGGTGCTTTAAAATTGCGTACCTCTTCTTTCTTTATCATGTTTAATTTTTCAACTCTCCCAGATGTTCTGATTGAAAGCTAAAATTGACATTCAAAGTCAACTGAAGCAAAAATGATGTGACGTTGAGTATGGATTTAGTGCTTAAAAGTTACATCCCTCTTTTTCTATCACTCGTCTAATTTTTTCAACTCTCCCAGAATGCTCGAATTGTGCTGGATGAATTTCAAATCGTCTTGCATTCTCCAGATTCCATAGCCCCTGTTGGCATCCTCCACCCCCTGGCATTCCATCTGGAAAATAAGGTAGAGTCAATATCTTCAAATGGCATTGACGAAGCCAGCAATTTGGATACAGTATTTGAAGTGGAAGGAGATGTCCAACAAGAAGGTGAAGCTGCTAGTGAATTTGTTGCTAAAAGCTCTGAGCGGTCAGGTGTTACTAAACAGGAGCTCAAAGTTTCTAAAACAATGAAGGATAATGTCTTTTCTATTTCTTGCTGGCTCCAAGACTCCAGTAAAAATTCATCAGGTAAAACATTGGAGTTACTGTAGAAGGTTAATGTTATAAGTAGAATCATATTGGATATTCTGCTATATGTTAAATTTTCTCTATGATCTAGTTCCTCTTTCGTGTCTCTTTTGGATCTCTTTTGTTTTCAATGCTTTTAGCCTTGTTATTGCCAGATCTGCAGGAGGATCTGGAGGTTGTTCTAATGAGAATTGAAGCTCTGCTCGTGGAAAATGGTTCCTCTTGGGAAAATGTACTGTATATCCATCTTTATATTGCTGATATGGATGAGTTTGCCGTGGCAAATGAGACCTATGTCAGATTTATTACTCAAGAGAAGTGTCGTTATGGTGTACCATCACGGTCCACCATTGAGCTCCCTCTATTGCTAGTTGGTTTAGGGAGGGCATATATTGAAGTTTTAGTGGCAAATGATCCTACTAAAAAGGTCTTGCATGTACAAAGTATTTCTTGCTGGGCTCCTAGCTGTATTGGTCCATACAGTCAGGTACTGATCTTCTTAAATAGTAAACCATTCATATTGTTCTGGGACCAGCACGATTATCATTTTCAATCTGTCTTGCTTTTGACTTGAATATGAAGCATATAATTAACTAGATATTTCTAGCTTCTGTTACTATCAGGGAGAATAATCATCTTGAAAATTTGCTTCTGATTTATTTACCACATCATTATGTTGCAGGCAACTTTGCACAATGAGATACTACACATGGCAGGACAGCTGGGGCTTGACCCAGCAACTATGTTGCTCTGTGAAGGAGGTCCTGTTGCGGAACTTGAACAGGCACTGGAAAACAGTGAAGCAGTTGCTAGAAGCTTTAACTGTTCAATATCTACATCAGCCATGGTTTTTGTGATATATTGTTCAGAATCTATAGAAAAATCAGAAAGAATTATTGTCCAAAAGAAAACAGAAACACTTCTTAAGCAAATGAAGTCGAACCATGCTGATGGCACAAAGAAGTCCAAAGTCCTAGATCCAATTTTCCTATATGTTCTTGTTCCTGATCTGCCGAAAAGGTAATTTGTGTCGGCGGTGCTCCATTGACCACAGTATAAATGACACTCTAATATTTGTGCCTCCAAGAACTGTTATGTGAATAGTTAGCTGTAGTTTAATTGGATATCTGCTATCATCATTTTAATTCCCTTTGTATTTGTGTTTCTTGTTATGCCATATGTTGTCTATCTCCAGTCAGTATGACATGAGAATAAAATGGGCCTATTATTTATCTGTCTTTCTCGTAAAATAAATTAATTGAGTGCACTTCCTCTATGTAGAGCTCTGGTTGAGGTAAAGCCTATGTTTTACACGGGAGAGTATTTGTCGGGTCCAAGTGACTTAGCCAAGCAATCACAATCCACAGAACAAGATTATTGGGGGCATGACATTAGCCTTCAGAAATGTGTTGCTTACGGCAAAATATGCACAGTAATTCTTTCAGTTACTGAAGAGCTTGCAGAAAAAATTTGCTCCCTCGCTAGTGTTGCATGTCCTGCCAATGTTATGTCCAAAGGTCTTGTTGAAAAGGAACAAGTTATATTGATCGCAAGATTTTGCATTTCTCGTCTCGATAAAGTCCTTTCGGAGAATAATTTCTCTTGGGACGACGTAATGGTTAGTTTCTTTTTCCTGGCCAACTGTTTTATTTCACAAATTTTCCTGGTGTGATATCGTACTTCTACTTATAAATCTGTGCAAGGTCTCCTTGATTAAATAGCTAAATATATTACTTTCACTTTTCTTTCAAGAAATGACCAGGAAAAATACTTGTCAGGGGTCTTATTAAATAAATACTTCTCTGGGAAAAAAAGAGACTAAGAAGGAGTCTTTTCTTGACCTTATTATGCAATATGGATAGAATTGTTTGATGTTGATGAACTACATAGGTGAAATTGGAGTGGCTGTGGCGGAGTGTATCTTTTTTTTTTTCAGGGTTAGGAGGTTGTAGAGCAATATCCAGGAAGAACTTGCATTAGACTTGTTATTGAAAATATGGGGAAGTTCTCTGTAGATGCCTACACGGATTTTTTTTTGAAAAGAGATTATGCCTTGAGCACATTATAGCTATTACTATGAGCAATTAGCTGTCTAAGAATTTGTGGTTGGCTCCCGTGTCTTAACTGCTATCATGTAATGGAGCTAGCATATCTACTTTTGTACTCTTTGCATCTTCTTGATGCCGGTAATGAAACAACTTACTTCATCAAAAAAAAAGAAGAAGCAATTAGCTGTCTAAGCTGAAGGTGCTGAAAGGATGAGAAAGTGGTAGAAAAAAGTAAACAGTGGAAAAAGAACTCGCTTTTCCTTCCAATCCATTGAAAGGAATGGCCTACTCCTTACTCAAGCAAAGTTGTATGCAACCGCATAGAGGAAGTTAAGCCAATCCCTCTATTTTCATCTTGAAAGATTCGGAATAATAGAACATGCTCTACCCCTTCCTTCGATTGCTTTCATTTTTGGCCCGATCAGGCTTCATCTTCTTATCAGGATAGCCCTTTAGCTTGCTTTCTTGGGACTAGCCTTGAATACTAGCCATTTCTCAGTAGGGGTGGTAGAATGGGTAATTTATATGGGTATCCACTCATATTTACCCATACCCAACCCATTTAAAATATGAGTCGATTGGAGTACTTTATCCATTTTGGTTCAACTCGTTTTCGATAGACTCATATTCGACTCGACTCGCTCGTTTGCCACTCCTACTTCTCAGTAATGGTAGGGAGGAATTGACAAAGATTGAGCCACTAAAGCTGGGGATTTTTCTCTTATAGTCTGCACTTCAAAAGACCTTTTCTTGCTTTGCTATTCTTTTTCCCAGATGAAGTATTCTAGTCCTCTTAACACACTCTCCTTTTTTGCAGAATTTCCGGCTCTACTTTGCGAGCAACCTTAATATCTCTAATGGAACATTGTCTGAGATCTTCTCTGATGTGTTCAATGAACTTGTTCAGATGAGTCGGAGAAATAAAGTAGACGCTGAGCCTATTTTAAATATAGTTCCTGTCTTGGGTGCCGGGAGGTCTTTATCGACCTTGGATGATATATTCACATGTGAACTCATTGCTAGCAAATGTTAGTTCTCATTTAAATTGGGAATGATATATTATATGTTCAATTCAAAAAAAGAGAGCTTTGAACTTGACCAATTTCTTATTATGTTTTTGCCATATCCAATTGTTGCAATTTACACTTCACACGAAATGAATATATGAGTGTTTCGACTCGAATTGAAGAGATGGCGACTCTTGACTGTACCTTGATGGGAAGATTTCAGACTTGGAAGAAACGTTTCTAATTGCTTTCAGTTCTAGTGCTCAAGTTTGCAATTCATTTGGTTTGAAGGAATTTTTTTACGCCAAGCGTTTACTGATGGAGTTGAATGGAAAAAACTTAGCCCACAGTCAGTGATTTATGAAAATGTGTATTAATTAACTATAGTTTAATGATAGGAGCATATGTGAAGACATGTATCGTGTATTTAATGTATCGGTATAAACACTTGGTGCAAGTAAGTAGAAGCTAGCTGGTGTAGTGGCTTCTTTTTGAACTGGTTTTAGTACTTTGAAGTAGGGGTGTTTATGGTTTGGTTAAAAATTGATCCAAACGATTAAATACAAATACATCGCAGTTTGGTCAGGCTACCCTTTGATACTCTATTGAGCAATAGAGATAAGAGTCGAAGCTTGTTTGTAGTAATTTTTATTATTTCTTGTGTACGCAGTTTAATGTATTTATATTTGAAACAATGAACAAAGTAATATAGTCGTATAAAGGTACTACAATTTTAAGTCTATCCAATTTCAATCTAGACACTTTGTAGGGTTTTAGAACTACGGGTGGACCATAGGCAGATGACTCAACAGGGAATTTTTGAACAAAAAGCATAATAGAAATGATTTAAAATTTCAAACTTCTCTTCAAATTCAGATTTCAACATGTTGTATCAATAAATTCCTAGAATTCATTAAAATTGTTATATCTAAAATGTAACACTTTACTCTTGTTTGAATTCAAATTTTACTCTAGCATGAATCCAAAATTTCAACGGAGATATCGGACACTTAAAAAAAATTGAAGACACCAAACACTTAAAAAGAAAAATAATAATATAAATATCAGATTATTTGGTGGGTAGAGTACAATTTCTAAATTTGGGGTTGCTGTCTATCATAGGGTATATAGAAGCTTCCTCTTTTCTTTTTGAGTGATTTACAAGAATGACTATGGAGACAGAGAAACAGTTTGGTTAATGAACGACTGCGATGAGTGATTTACCAGAATGATTATGGAGATAGAGAAACAGTTTGATTAACGAACGATTGCGGCCCGCATAATTGTTCTTTATGTTAAATAAAAAAAAAATAATTGACGGAATAGATGATATGCATGCAATGACAGTTTAATATTCAAAATTAAACATATAAAGGGCAATTAATGAAATAAATACGAAAGTTAGTCAAATAGGCAATCAAGTCAAAATGGTTAGATTTGAAAATCAAAAGTTTTCCTGATTTTTAAAAATTAAGTGGCGACTTGTAAAATCGATTTTCTTAAAAAAGTTAAATTGATTTTCGAAAACAAGTCTTATATATCTTTTTCCATAAAATAGAAATGACTCAATAAAACGGGGATTAAAGCCAAAATTTAGAAAAGAGTGTTACGTTTATTTTTAAAAAAATATAATTTATTCTCAAAAATGTTTAAATCTCTCTTATTAATTATAATTTTTAAAACTTTTTCAATAAAATCAATTGTTTACATGAATCGTCAAAATTATTCTAAAAGTATTTATAAATAAAATTAAGACTTCACTTATTTGAATATGTCAATTAAAGTATCATTTTATTTTACTTTTAAAATATTTTGTAATAACTTTTAATAACAAAAATCAATATTATAGTAATTGTTAAAACAATCAAAGTTAAACACACTAATTTTTTAAATTTAATTATTTAATAACATAATTAGCTTGAACTTAAAATGTTTAATAAAACATGTCAAAGAATTGAAGACAAAATATTAAAACGTGATTGATTAAGTAACTATAAATTTAATTGTCTATGACTTTTAATTATAATTACATCAATAATAAAATTTTAAAAATATGTGCATAATCATATATATATATATATATATATATATAAGAGAACCCTAGGCCCGCCTAAGTGGTGCCACCACAAACAATGATTCCCTTTTAATTTATTTATTTTCAAAACTAGCCTTCCCCTTTCATGAAAAGATGTGACTTTTATGAAGAGTTGTGACTTTTATGAAGCGTTGCGACTTTTATGAAAGGTTGTGATCTTTCTGAAGGGTTGTAACTTTTCCAATAAGGCACAAAACATTTGTTCACACTACCATTTGTTGTCTATATATAAATAGGGGGATTTCCTCTCATTTCAAAACAACAAAAATTTTGAACTTCTTCTTCATCTGCACAATTAAATAGTTGTGTACTTTTCTCCTGTTGAGTGACTCATTGACACCATTGTTTTTGTATCAATACAATGGTGTATAAAATCGTTCTATCCTAAGAGGATCTATTCCTTTAAACCTCGAGTACTAAAGGCGAAAAAATTCCTTAAGAGGACACTGTGCATTCAATGGACTCGATTTTTTCCTTTCTGTTTCATTCTATTTTTACAGATCTTGGTATGTTTTTTTACGTTCATTAATTTATGCTTATGTTATTAATTGTTATTTTTGAGTACATATTTTAAACTTTGTTGTTTATGTTTCTACAAAGTTATTGTTATAAGTATTTGTTAGTACAGATTAAATAATACACGTTAATTGAGTATTCACACAAGTTTTCTATACTGAAATTGTTGAAGGTACGATAAAAAAATTCCTTAAAGATCTATACTACCATCTCTTGAAGACAAAATTCAAATTTGGTATGCCATTGTAAGGACATAAAGACCTTAAAAACTTTATCGCACCTTGATGTGCGAAGTGAACCAGGAAAAGAAGACAAGAATTAATAAATTTTTGACATGGGTTCAAGGATGTTCCGGATGACCTATAGAGGAATATGACTAGACTGAAGCCTCTTTTAATCCCAAAGACATAAATAACTACACAATAAATTAATTGATCATATTCAATATGAAGTATGGACAAATTTTCAAGTTCAGTGCAAGTTGTAAATACTTTTCTTGAAGTTATAGATGTGTTTCTCGACACTGCGATTGGAATAGAAGTGTAGTTTCAAATTGAACCCCATCACTTTGGTATATTGATTTTAAAAAAACACTCAAACAAACTGAATAGTTTTGTGTAATATTTTTCCCTTTCAAATATATATAATAAGTTTAATTGTTGTCCAATATGATACATTCTCCCTTTAATTTTCCATTTTAATAATTACTTATGACACATTTAAATGGATAACTTTAAAATGATATATGTAAAGCAAAAGGTAGGGCTGAATTTTCTACATGTTAGAATTAAAATATTTGTTCACTTTTTTCAGGCTTTTAAAATTTATTTATTCCTTCACCAATAATTATTTATTTATTAGAAAATTTAATATCTCAGGTTGATGTTCATTTGATTCCAAAAAGTATCAAATAGTAACACTTCCTACAACCAAAAGAATAAATTATAAAATCAAATTAAAGATGATTGATTGAAAAATAAATGATAAGATGTTATAATTATCATTTTCCTTTACATTATTAATGTTCGATACTACGTAATCTTATGGGTAAGATAATATAGTGTTTTAATTTAAATGACTGATAGGTTTTAAGTATTATTTTATAAATTTCGTGATATTAAATTTCTGCGCGAGGCGCAGATAATTTTACTAGTAATTCATAAATGATTAGCAACAAAACTAT
>JAJONR010015443.1:0-12832 GCA_029582245.1 Solanum etuberosum
CATGAGATCATGAACCTTGAATCCATAATTCAATTCAAGGAAAGTTAAGAGTCAAGTCAAGAGGAGTTCATAGAGTTTTCCAAAAGTCTTTTACAAACGTTTTAACTTTGTTTTAAGACTTGAGTTTTGAGTTGAGCAAAGAGTAAAGAGTTAAGTTCATTTCTTCGAAATGTATATGGGAACTAAGTATTCCCAAGAGTTAAAAATATTTTTCACATTTGAGCAAGAAAGGGAAACACCGATTTCCAATAGAGCTTTTAAGCTAAGTTTTGAGTAATTATCTCAAACCAAAGA
Source organism: Solanum etuberosum (assembly GCA_029582245.1). Taxonomy (NCBI): domain Eukaryota; kingdom Viridiplantae; phylum Streptophyta; class Magnoliopsida; order Solanales; family Solanaceae; genus Solanum; species Solanum etuberosum. The sequence goes on from JAJONR010015443.1 coordinate 295, forward strand.
AAGAGTTTTGTTTTTAAAAAAATATGAGCTGAGTATATTTTGGGAGTAGTATTGAGCACCGATATGGGGACGCGAGTTCATAATAACTCAAGTCTCCATAAGTGCTTTTAAGCATAGACTAGTGGATCATACTTTTTAGATGACTCCTAAGTGCTTTTAAGCATAGACTAGTGGGTAGAAAGGATCATACTTTTTAGATGACTCCTAAGTGCTTTTAAGCATAGACTAGTGGATCCACTTAGTTAAGGCGTTCTATATGACGACAAAGTATAGGACAGTTCTGACAGCGTGGGCAAGACGTTGTATCATGGCTCATAGTGGTGGTTGTCGGTTAGAGAAACTCCAACAGTATTATATTATTTTATATGTAATTGGGTTGGTATTGTAATTCTTTAAATACATTGAGTTGTCATTTACTGTTTTAAATGCTTTGTATAAACTGCACCTTTATTGATGTTTTTACTTTGCATTGAGTTGAGTTATTCATGAGTTGAGTAAAGCCAAGGTAAGTGTTCCTTTCAGATTCATTTCAAGCTTATGTCTTGTTTAGTATTCCCCTCGCATACTCGTACTTTCAATGTACTGATGTCATTTAGCATGCATCGTTTTATAATGCAGACACAAGTAATCAGGATCAGCATCCAGCGCCTCGTTGATCCAGTTGAGCACTCAGAGTCAGTTGGTGAGCCTCCTTGCTTTTCGGAGGACTCCTTTTTCTTTGCTTTCTAGTATTTCAGTCGTTAGGATGATTTGGGGTCTTGTCCCGACATCCCTCATTGTTTAAAGGCTTCATAGACGGATAGTTGTAGTTCTTTAGTCTTATTCATTTCAGATGTTGTTTAAAGACTTGAGTTTGCCTTATTGGCTAGTTGAATGCTTTCTTATTAACATTCTTGAGTTATATGGGTTTATCTTTGTTAAGTTAAGTCTTCCGCTGAATAAGTAAGCCAGGCCAAGGGTTCGCTTGGGGCCAGCAATGGTTCTCGAGTGCCAGCCACGTCCGAGGTGTAGGCTCGGGGCGTGACATAATTATTGAAAGTAGAGGTAAAATTAGTATATATGGTAGTGATGTATGTCTAATAAGGTAGTTTATCAGCGGCTTTTTAGCCCAATACACATTTGGATTGGAATTTTTTTAGGAAGAATCACCTAAATACACAACTTACTTTATCACATTCTCAAAAATTTCCTACCATTTGAAAAAATTACAAAAACCGCTACTATCTCCTATCCTCGGATACATCACTCTTACGCAATATATTGGGATGCGATGTATCGGGACAAGTGTGTCTTGTATCAACAAAGTTAATGTATTGGGACGCGATATATCGAACGTTGAATGATGTGTCCGAAACTAGGACAAGATGTATTGAAACGTTGACTGATATATTCAAAATCGAAACGCAATGTATCGAAACGTTGAATGATGTATCCGATATTCTTAAATTTTAAAGATCTTTGTAGTTTAAAAAAAGAATAAAAATAAAATGTAATTAACTCTTACGAAGACAGTTTCTGTTGCCTTCATAAATATTTTTTTAAAATAAAAAAATAAAAAAACCGGGTTGGGCCATGTGGAATGCTGGAGCTGGATGAAAAAACAATTAAATTTGCCGCCTTAAGATTTCCTTTTTTATGTCCTTGAACTAATTTATAATTTAATCTCTTTGGTCATGAATAGTGCCTAATGTTGAACAATTAAATTGCGTCTTGCCGCAAGAAACGGGGGATAACTTAATTAAATTACTAAAAAAAAATTAAATGCGTAACGAAATTCCCCATATATACATTAGTAAACGCAGTGTTGTATAATGAAAGTAATCTATATATTCATTACTCTAGATTGATTGTTGATTTTATGATTAAATATAAGTAGCAATTCTAAAGTTGACTTAGGAAAAGGGTGGATTATTATTAACGGTCCAATTTTTTCAAGAGGCACATAAAAATAAATAACAGAAGAGGCATATAAAATAACTCCAAAGTAACAAACAAATACAGATTAAGCTATTAGAATCCCTTTATCCAACTTGAGTTATTTGCTATTCCACTTGCTACTAGTCTGTGTAATATGATACTGTTAACACCCAAACAAAGTCTTTTTAAGTTAAATTTCGTAATGTAATACAACGTATATTGCTTCCAGGATGTAGAGCAACACACATAGATAGATTATTACTCCCTCCGTTCATCAATACTTATCCCGTATATTAAAAATAATTATCCAACTTTACTTTTCTAATATGGAAAATCAAGAGATAAAATATCACTTCGTGTCTATTTTTACCTGCTTTTTTACTAAATACTATTCATTTCACAACATTTAAATGACTTGAGTAATTAATAAGAGTGATATCGTAAAATTACTCTTATATTCATTGTCTCTCAAAGGGATGCGTCAGATCTCATCTCTTTTCCTACCGTAATAAAGCTAATGGCACAAGTCATTTTTGTTTACAAGTATAACCAACTCTTTCTCCAATCTCTTGTTTCCAGTTCCAGGTAATAATTTACTCACGCCCCGTATCCTACAACAAACCAAGATACATCGAAAGTATTGAATAAATCAACATCACATGTAGAAAAGATGCACGATGTTCTCTTTTTCCCCAACTATCTCCATGCTACAATATACTCAAAACTAATCACAGAACTTTACTCAAATACTGAAAGTTCAACAATGTACAGTAGTTACACTTCTTAACCTGAAAGGTATCACAGTCAAATATCAATTCACCAGGTAGCGTCCCCATTACTGCTTGCTGATTTTCTCAGCAAGAATATAAGAATAAAAAAACATAGCACACGCACAAGATATTACATCAGCACTTTTTTTATACACAATTTGATATACTGAATACGACTAAAAGAATAATATTTTTATGTATTAGTTGTAGTTAATTTAAGTTAAAAGCACTCATCCACCTTTATATAAGATCAAATACTTCAACATTCTTACCCCTCCACATTTCTTAGCAAACATTCTCTAGAATTTCTGATGATAGAACTACAATAGATATTTTTTGTTTCCTACTTACACGAGCTCATATCCTTGCTTTTCTATCAATTTCTATTTCTGACTTTCCTCCCTCAATCTGATATTATACAGCCTGTATAGAGAGAAATTCCGTTATGGTCCAATTCTGATCGGTAATAAATACCGGGATTTTGCCAATATTTGATTGTTCACAATTCTATATATTCAATTGACTATAGAAGTTCCCAGGGAGACAGTTCACAAGAAAAACCAGATAAACTAGGGTATGAATCTTAGAAGCAACTCTAAGGACCGCAGCTTGTTGAATCTTTCTGGCAGCAGCTTGCAAAGAAATTGGTAGTAACAGAGATATTCACCTGAGCACGGTAAATTAACTTTCTACATAAATCATACCTACTCGAATTTCCTCAAAAAGAAGAAAATAATACTTGTGAGTGTTTTCAACTATGTCCAAAACCAAAAGTATTCAGATTAATGGCATGTGGAGTAAACTCTCCCACACCCTAGAAAACCACAAAAACACCTGCAAAGAATTAGCCATCATCAATCATAGGCTAGTGAAGCAAATCCAGTACTATGAGACAAAAGCAACTCACTTGGCCATGTTTTATGTCATTTTCCTGCTCATCATTTTCCTGTCAAATTCAAAACCCTCGCCCGTCCAATGTAAAAACTGGTGGAAACCTTTCTCTCTTTCAATTTTGGTTGCAGTAACATTTGGTGCCAACTTCATATCAACCATACTTAAAAGCATCCACATAAAGAATGCTATAGATATGAACTGGATCGACCAAGGGCTGAGCATTCAAAAGATGGCTAACCTAGAGCGGGCAGCAAAAATCGAAGCAGAATTCATGGACCATCAAAGGAGCTGCAACCCCGTTGTCAAAGTTGAACCACACTCCGCGAGTTCAGATGCACACACTTCAGACCAGAAAGAGAACTATGTTCAATTGCACCATGTTAAAAGTCATGTTGCTTACTCATTTACTGATACAGATGCAGAAAGTTCAGTCAGTACGATTGAGGATTTTCCTAGAACATACTCAACCCTGCAGCAACAAAACGTGGATAGCATTACTGTCTTTCAACAATATGCAAAAGCTGGAACAACTGTTTGCTTCTTGCTAGCCTACACAGTTCTGGTATTGTATGGATGCCGCTCTTCTGTTTGTGATGGTAACGCATAGTTGGACACACAGGTGAACTGGTAAAGCTCCCGTTAATTCCTGAATTATTAACAAATACTCGAAATAATTTGAGCCACAAGGATTATCCTAACCACCATACATCTAGAGCTTCTTGATATGTGTTTGTGTGTGTGGTTTTTTTTCCAATTGAACTTATCCAATGCTAAAAGATAATAAAACCACGCAATAAATGGAACCTCTGTATATATGCTAACAAATATAAAGAGTCTAGTAATTAGGTTAACAAAAATGTACTCCCTCTGTTCCACAGTAGATACTTACTATTTAGAATCAAAAATTGAATGGTTGAATGGAAAAGTGCTACTGGGGGTTTTATATGAAATGGAGAAGTTGCTACCGGGGTGTTATGTGAAATGGAGAAGTTGCTACCGGGGTGTTATGTGAAACGGAAAAGTGCTACCCGTTAAATCTTATCTAACCAAGTAGCCGCTTCATATTAAGCCATAAGTGCTTGGTCATCTTAACGACACCAAATGTTTAAGTTGGTGATTATGATTCAGCTACTTCAAATTTCCATGCTCTCAGCACAAGTCAAGAACTTTCATTCTCATAAACTGGGTTAAAAAGAACAAAATAATATCAATATCAATATTATAGTGAGGAAAGCTCATATTATCTATGAACTGCAGATTTACAGAAAGGGATGATTGCCAGATCAAAGGTTTTTACCTTGCCTATCATCTGAAGAGTTGTCAATGGGTGCACTGTTCTCAACATGAACAAATGTTTGAATAGTTTTAGATTCCTTAAGTTTTGATATTTTATGTACATAGATAGATCTAATAGCTTGTACAATCACTTGAAAGTTTGGGATGCATTTCAGAACACAGACATGAATGTATATTATTGTTGGCTATCGCGCAGCAAGATTGTCAGTATTTTGATGATTTCGGGATTTTTGCAGATATGTAACATGGGATAAAATATGCTTCAACAAGCAGTCAAATTTGATCAACTGATGGAGATTAAATATGCTCCAACACAGAGTCAGAATAGATAGAAATGAGAGATCAAGTATACAAAGCTATACACTTTCTTAATCAAAAAAAGATAGTACAGAAAAACTGAAGGACATTATTCAACTTTTTCCTTTCCCCTTTTTTTTCTCTCTTGGGTCCTCCAGTAATTTTAGCACATAAGAGTCTATAACAATGGCTGCTAGGGAGTGATAATCACTACTGCATTTCAGCAACAACCATTTAACGTTCCTATTAAGTGCTCACACTTCCAACATATAGCTAAAATTTCTCTGACACTTCTCAACAACATCCATTTATGTCTAAATATTCTTGATTTCAAGTCAGACACACATTAAATTAAGAGGAAGAGAGTATTTGGAAGGTAATGCCAAAGAATTTGTGACCAATTAACAGACGCAGACAAAATATTACCTCCATTAGGCATGGATTCCCCCAGTCAGGAGATAAAAAGAATAACTGTAGCTGAAAATGGAAGGATCCAATAGTCTCATAGACCACCAATTAGTGTATCGGTAGGAGAACAACACACGTCAAAAGAAGAAAAGTGTGTGCACCCCTTCCTGCAAAATGAACATGAGACAGTATGAAATTCAGCTAGTGTACCATTAGAAGATATTTGCAGAAATGAGTGAGTCCTATTGAGGAAAATGCAGCATCAGGTACTGTACAGTGAAAAGAGACGTGTGCAAGGATTCTTTTGATGAGCTAGTAGAAGGAGAAAACATATTAATAGCTCATTGTGAATTGAAACCATTATTTTTTTTAAAATGCAAATTTGAGTCCATTAGACTTGTAAACAGCAGCAATATTCAATGATTTTTTTTATAGCCGTGTTGTCCGGGCCATCTTGCACACACCTCAATCCTACAAGGGTCCCTACTACCTCCCACCAACACAGGTACTGGATAACTCTGTCGACCAAGGCTGGGACAAATGGGAAGAAACTACCTAGTGTTTTTTAAATTTCAGTAATTTTAATGTGTAACTAGAACATACAGAAGAAATAAGCAGTCTGATACACTAGTAATTTGAGAAATTCCAATCCTACATATAATACTTTCCTGTGCTATGTTTAGACAAATGTTTACATTTAGCAGGCGCCTTTTCTTAGATTTGATTAAGGGTCCAGCAAGTGATGTAGATGCACATATCTCCAAGGGTAAGATATGTGGTATTAACTGCTTTAGGCAGAACAAATGGAAACACTATTTTCACCTCAACATATTATTAAAATCCTGTGGTACCATAGATCTACTTGAAACAAAAAATAACTCAAAGTTATTCGAAGATTTTAGAGGCAAGATTGTGTATTTGTTTGCAGAAAATCACAATCATTAGAAGGGTCCCGACCAATCAATAGGGTTCAAAAATATATTCCTTTCACTATTCTATCCTTGTTCTTATACTTTTGTTAAAAGATAAAAGGATGCTGGATGAGAATGGTTTTGAATCAACAAATATTGTGGTCGAAAATATTTGTCCCATGGATTGCTAGGGTATTAGCGTGCAAGGGTAATGAAAATATTCCTTTTATTGTCGGAAGTACTCAGCTCTCATGAAAGAAATTGTTTTGTGTCAACATCAACCACTGGTGGTAATTGAAGGATTCTTGTGACATCGTCACCTATTTTATAATGCTCTTGTAACATTATCTCTAATCGCTCATTATCTTAATATAAACAAATCTTTAAGATGCCTCTCCATAATGCTACCCTATATGACCAAGAAGTTTGGTTGTCCTCCATTTCCTTTGTTGAGTTTCATAATTGTCAGCGATGATCAATCTCAATAAAATAGTCTGCCTACTAAAAATCTTTAAATCCATTTGCTATTATACAATAAGGCTTTACTAAAAACCTTAAGATCTCAGAACCCCAACACTCATCTACATGGTGATCTTCCACCTTCTAGTTTAAACGGTATTTCTTCACCTCCTCTCGTATTCCATAAGAATTTGCTTTATATTCTCTCCAGTCTCTTTTCCTCTCACGTCTCAAGATGTCATCGTTATAAATAGGTTGAGGGCAAGATATTGCACTCGAGATCTATATCTTTTTTGCTTTTCAATAAATATCTCTTTTTGCCATACTTTTACCCTCTTCTCAACTCTTTCAATAATGTGATTCGACATTACACAATCTTTCTAGGTTCGCACCCAATGAAAAACCTAAGTTGCATGAAGCGATTCAACCATTATTGAGGGTCTCGGAATATACTTTATATTTTCAAGTTCGTCTACTAGAATGTTATTCCTTCAATTTATTTTTAAGCCAGAGACAATCTAAATTCATATCAACACATGCCTCAAGCATGGAATCTGATCTACTTCAGTATCACATAGTACGGGTTTAAAATCAGCAAATAACAAGTGGGACACTAGTACAATATCTTGTGTCCATTCCTAGGTTTAGAACCCCTCAAATATCTATCTATCAGTGCTCTATCTATCATTTTAAGCTATGCTTCCACCACTGAAATTGAACATTAAGAATAACAGATGATAAAATTATATATAAAATCACCGATTTTAAGTCAAGATCAGAAACTCAAAACCCAGTTTCAGCTCATACTAAAATGGTGCTTCAGAACCATTCCAGCTTATGAATTCTATTGCTCACATAATTGCAGGCCGTAACATGAGTCAATCTGAGGAAGGCAGTGATCTGCCTAAAACAGAAGAGCAACTCACAGGCTCATGATTGCAACAATGAGGGGACTAATACCTGAAGCTTTCATATGACATATCAGTTCTTTCATTTCTTCTAGTATTTCTGATTTATGATGCTATGACTACTTATATACTTGATATCAAATATGGACATTGTTTTTCTTACTCTCTAACATCATACACTATTATACTTATCGTTTCTATTACACCTAGAGAGAGAAGAAATATTTTTACTTTGCCCCACCAGCTCCACATCTGCTTTTCTTACAATCTCTAACATCATACACTATTATACATATCGTTTCTATTTCACCTAGTGAAAGAAGAAATATTTTTACTATGCCCCTTTACCAGCTCAATAATGCAGGGCATATCTTTGGTGTTACCAGAGAAAATTAGTAGCTTGTTGGAAGTGTGGAAATCACAGGAGGTTAAAAAGAGCTTAAAGCCAATATGGAGAACTATTCCCAATTGCATAATGTGGACCTTATGGCTTGAAAGAAACATGGCATACTTTGATGGGAAGAAGTTAAAGATTTCTAGAGTAAAAAATAAATGCATTAAAAAACTGTACTTTTGCTGTTATAGCACTACTTTAGATATGATGGATAAGTATTTGACTTTTTTGTACTTACTAGGAGATAATATGCAGTATTGAATTATAGAGTTAGCTGTTAAGTACTGTACCTTTTTCTGTACCATCTAGGTACTCTTTTAATAAAATCCGTACTTATCACAAAAAAAAAAAAACAAAGGAGATAAAAGGTAGATTCAACATACCCAAGCATGTCAGACAGATGCACATAATATCAGGAGAATCTTCAAATTGAAAGAAGGAAGACTTGTTTTTACTCACACAGAAGAGAGCTATTAATTGAGATGTGAAATAAGTACTAGACATGTTTAAGTCAACACAAGCAGCAAAAGAAATGAGAGAAGAGTAGATACTAGATAATTTCAAAGACTTGGACACATAATCCACAATGGAAATAGTCCCCAGTATGTTTTCTTCCAAGTCAGCTTCAATGAGCTTCAACTCATCCAAATCAAATGCTTGTCTTTACAGCTGAGCACAAGTAAAACAAAAGTTACAGGCATCAAAAACAGCATTGAACGACACTCAAGTTGAAATTTGTTGCACTACTTCTACAAATCACTATCATTGGATGCACATATAGATATTTATGAGAGGAAAGATAAGAGAAAATAGTTCAACTTCTGCTTAAAATACGGATCCTATCATAAAAGCTTTCAACAGAAGCAATAACTTTCAGTCTCTTTGGGTTCAGGTCTGATGCAAAAAAAGAGATTTTAGACTTCTAAATGAGAGAGTTGAAGCAACGAAAATTGAATATACAAAAGTCACTTAACAAGAGATAAGATTTTTCAATGGCACAAGATCCGACTCCCAAGGAAGCCTCTATTGATCATTAGAATAAAAGCAAGAAAATGCAACCTGGAAAGAGAACCACGAAAAGGTAGAAGCAGCAGTAAAGTGGCGATAGAGCAAGGTGGCCGGACACCACTGTATTAGAAAAAATAAAAAGTGGCGATTGAGCAATGCAAATTGCAAATGCAATTTAGACGACAGTATGAGGCCAGTAGTGCTAATTGTTGCATTATCTGCGAGGAAAGTAGTGAAACAATCAAGTTCTATTTCTATTTGGATCATTGTCCAAAAAAATGAGTGGAAACACTCTTGCCATAATTGGAAAATGTTTCATTTGTCCCAACTAGATGACCAACATTTAGTATCAAATTGTGTGGATTTGGTCACAGTAAGAATGCAAAGATTTTTTGGAGGTGCACATGTGAGAAATATAGGAGAAAATTATTATTGAATTGTTGTGTCTACATTATTATATAAAGATCCTATTTATAGACACTACAATACAATTCTTTACTTACCAAGTAGGATACTATTTACTATTCCTATTCCTATTCTTATTCTTATTCTTATTCTTATTCCTATTCTAAGTAGGATTGTATATACCTATTCCTATTATAACACTCCCCCCTCAAGCTAGTGCATACAAATCATATGTACCTATAGCTTGTTACAAATGTAATTAATACGAGGACCGATGAGGGGCTTGGTGAGAACAAGTTGATCACTCGACTACACAAAATTGACAGTCAATCTCAATGTGCTTAGTATTCTCATGAAATACTAGATTTGATGCATAATAAAAGCCAATCTCAATGTGTTTGGTCTTCTCATGTAATACTGAATTTGATGCATAATATCGATAAAACACAGAGTGATAAAATAACAGTGTTGAACTTCACAAACCAAGCTTGCAATGACTGTTTCAGACCATAGAGTGACTTACGTAATCGACATACAAAGCTACTAAACTCCCCCTGAGCAACAAAATTAGGTGGTTACTCCATATAGACTTCTTCAGAATGCAGCGGTCGCCGGAAAGTGCTCAAAATCTAGTATAAAGTATATGGATCATGTTGGAATCAATAGACGAGTCGATATTAAACAAGAAAGTCACTTAAAAACTGGTAGTAACATGCTCATACGTTGGAGTAATAGATTTGATGGCTGAAAGTGGTCATAATCTAAGAAATAAAATTATATGGGTAGGGTTGGAATGATGGCACGACCCAACTGGAAAATAGAAATTATATAGGAAAGGTCGAATTGACGGCACGATCCTAATGAAAAAGAGAAATAATATAAGTAGGGTAGGAATGATGGCACGATCCTATTGAAAAAGAGAAATTATATGGGTAAGGTTGGAATGATGGCACAACCCTACACAAAGCAGATTTGAGGAGTCACCGGAAAGACGAATGGAACTACGCAAATCAAATCTGAGGAGTCACCGAAAAGACACACCATGCTATGCCTCTCAGATATGAGAAAATAGTTCAGAAAAAATCCACGATACTACGCAAATTAAATATGAAAAGTAGTCCAGAGAGATGCACAGTGCTACGCAAATCAGATATGAAAAAAAAAAGTAGTCACCGGAAGGATGGCACAATGCTACACAAATTAAATATGAAAAGGCAGTCACTGGAAGGATGGCACGGTGCTACACAAATTAAATATGAAAAAATAGTCACCTGAAAGATGACACAGTGCTACGCAAATCAGATATGAAAAAGTAGTCACCGAAAAGATGGCACGGTGCAACACAAATTAGATATGAGAAAGTAGTCGCCGAAAAGATGGCATGGTGCTACATAAATTAAATATGAAAAAATAGTCACCAAAAAGATGGCACGGTGCTCTACACAAATACTGACGGATATGGGGTTGACAGAAAACAGCCCTAGAAAGTCACCAAAAATTGACGCACTATGACTTGTCTGACTGAGTTTTCTTCCCTTAAATATGGGGTTCATGCATATAATCATTAGCCAGACGGGCATATATGGGTAATAGCCACCCGCGGGTAGCGGAAGTTCTTTGATTCTATATCAAGTTCGTAGAGGCTCTAATACCATCTGAGAAATATAGGAGAAAAATATTATTGAATTGATGTGTCTACATTATTATATAAAGACACTATTTATAGACACTACAATACAATTCTTCACCAAGTAGGATACTATTTATTATTTCTATTCCTATTCCTATTCCTATTCTAAGTAGGATTGTATATACCTATTCCTATTCTAACACACATTATTTACAGTGTAGTTGGATGTAACGAAATGCTAGAATCATTTCAAGACCTACTCACTAATGTCGTTATTTTGATGCAACCATAGCACTTTCTCATAGAGTCCATGCATTAAATTCAAACATAAGCAAAAGATGTACACTTTCGGATTTCTCTTATTTTTCAATCAAACGAAACGAACAAAGAAAATACTCTTGTTTTGCTATCCCCAAAAGGCAAAAACAAGTGTGTTCCCCTCGATCTCCCCTCTTCTCTTCCCTTCCTTTTACTTTCCCTAGTTTTCAAACAAATGATTACGTTCACAATAAACCAGAAAATGTTGATGACGTGAACATGATGGAAGGGGCTTTATTTGAAATTAATGGTCGACAACATCTACCAACCTCAGCTACTTTTGGACATAACCATATCAAATATAACTCTATCCATTGAATGGGTAAGGGTATGTAGACAAAGGGACGGTTCTTCATGTGATGGGTTAATCAAAATATATATTTTTGTAGTTAGTTCCCTTCTAAATCGCCTTATATTATCTAGATTGACATACTTCTTAACGTAACATCTGAATTCAGTGGCTAAATATGGTTGTTGCTGATTTACAGGGTGTTTGAGTCTAGGAAAATGTTTATATTAAGATGTCATATCTTTTAATGCATGAATAAATCTTACAGAGAAGAAAAGAGACAACAAACTTTTATTTGGCATGACACAAGAAGGCCAGAAGCGACAGTATCACTACTTTTCTATGATATTATCCTAAAGTCTATGACAGGTAAAACCTGTTGGGAAAAATCGGGTAATTTATCCCACAAAGCAACAAAATAAAAAACACCCGACAAATAATATTGAATACTAAAAAGAACACCAGAATTTTGTTAACGGAGTTCAGCTAATTTAGCTTAATCTCCAAGCACCGCCCAATTGGACTATTTAATTAATAGAGGAGAAGAGATACAAATTTTTTTGGGGTCTAATACAATGAAGGGGAGGAGGTTAATTTATAACCTCCAAATCCTCCTCCCCAACCTAAACCCACC
>JAJONR010015444.1:0-16703 GCA_029582245.1 Solanum etuberosum
AATATCTATATATATATATATATATATATATATATATATATATAGGATGCTGTATAAAAGTATTGGGGTGAAGAAGAAAAAATATGTATTATAGCATTATATATTCAATTTTTAATTATTTTATTTGGGATCATTTCATTATTTATGAATACTAAAATAATTTAAATAAGCAAAAAAAAAAGATAGGATTTAGTTTGTAAAACGGTTTTGAAAAATATAATTATCTATAGTTTTTAATCTATAAATAAAATATTTATTATTTTTCTTTTCTATAGTTTTTTTTAACCTTTTTCTTAATTTTAAAACTGAAAATTTTACCTTACAATTTTATATTTAAGATATATTTAATCCTTTTCATCATCAATGCTATTAATATCTTTTCCTACCATTCTTCAATCTTTTCATTAATGTTATTTATGTCATTTCCTTAAAGTTACTCATTTTTCTTTCTTTGTTTTTATTTATCTATTTAATTTAAGGAATTAGCTATAATAACTTTATAAGCATTGAATTTTTTATTTTAATTTTTTTACAGAATTTATTTTGAAATTTTAGATCATTTTCTTTTGCTAAAAATCTATAACTACATATAATATTAAAATTGAAAGATTAAAAAAAGGTGACATGTCTCATCATTAAACAATAGCATTATTTATCTGTTTTTTTCTTCAGAATTTTAAACTTTTTTCTTAATTGTTTTTATCAAGAAAACTTGTAAAAAGTTACATTTCTCACTAACTATGGACATTTATTCAATTTCTTCAAAGCTATCTTTGTTCTTCTCTTTCTTTCGTCTTCCTTCGAACAAAACAAATATGTATATAATTTTCTCATTATTGTCATTTATTTTATTTCCTTAAAATGTTTCTATTGCCATTTTTATCTTAACATATCTACTATTAAAATTCTTTATATAATTATGAGTCTTAAATAAGGGAGGAAATCACGTAATAATAGAGAATATTAATATTGATTGGATAATAATTTAATTATTTTTCTCAAATTTTATTTACAGTTCCTATAAAAATTTCTTCATTTCATTTCTCCAATCATTAAAATAGTTATTATACAATTATGGTATTAAATTGCATTTAAATTATTATTTTACATTTATCTTTTCAAATTCACTATTTGATGGTCAATTCACAATTCAACACGCGCGCATATATATATATTACATTTCTTTTCTCATTAATTATTGTGCTTATTTCATTTCTCCAAATCTATCTCTCTTTCTTCCATCTTCAAAAAAGAAAAAAAACCCCTTTTTTTCCTCATTTATTTCATTTCCTTTAAGTATCTCACTTGAATCTATTATCATTTTCTTCTATTTGTTTTTTCTCTATGTCTTAACATACTCAACTTGATTGGATAATAATTTAACCATTTTGCTCACATTTTTATTTAGAATTTCAATAAAACATCTTCACTTCATTTCCTTTTGTTCCACACATCTTCACTTCATTTCCAATCATTAAAATAGTTATTATACAATTATGATTGTTAAGTGCATTCATATTATTATTTTATATTTTGTCCTTTCAAATTCACTATCTGATTGTCAATTTACAATTATATATATTATTTATATTTTGTCGTTATTCAACAATGAATTTAAATAATACAATACAATAAAATTTATATAACAATTAAAATGAACATAATTTCAAATTAACAATACAATATAACATATAACAATCATTCAATAAGGTGTGATGTTTTAGAAAGTGCAACCAACCAACACATAAGTTCCAACAATAATTATTATCAATTACATATATAATATCCATTTATTCACTAATAAATTTATAACCGCGCGAAGCGCGGCTATATTCACTAGTATAGATATAAGATTTAAATTTCTATCCTCACTTAGAGAGGTGCACCCAATCATCATCGTATTTTTAAATAGTATTTTAAAAGTGGATTCACACATCTATATTTAAGTATTTTTTTAAAAAAAAATATAGCACTAGTGTATATGATCTAGAGAGGGGAGCATTGGTTCACGTAAACCCACGGAATTCCCTCTAGATACGCCTCTGCTTACGAATTGCAAAAATATAACCATTTTTTCCCACAGAGGCATAATTCATTTAGAAGCTGGGTTTGGGTTAGGATTTTAAGTTTATAAATTCTTAATTTTTGAAAAGGCAGCTTACTAGGTTTTTTTTATATATATTAAGTGAATTTTAAATACAAATAGTTTGGATCAAAACTACGAGATTCTACTAAATCGTAAGCGAAATTGTATCGCGCACTGCAGGGGCCATTCGGGGTGGCGTTTCCAACAAGATTTTATACATACTCAAGGCTCGAATCCGAGACCTCTGATTATTGTATCGCGCACTGCTAGGGGCATGCAGGGTGGCGTTTCCCAACAGGATTTTATACATACCCAAGGCGCACACTGCTAGGGCCATGCGGGGTGACGTTTCCAACAATATTTTATATATACCTAAGACTTGAACCCGAGACCTTTGGATAATGGTGAAGTAGTGACACCACTGCACCACAACCCATATATCGGTCACTTATGGATGTTAAAATATCTGCATAGACTGCATGAACATACAACTAGATAAGTATCATATTTCTATTAATTCACCACTCCATTAACTATGTGAATCCTTCTCTTCTTTTTTTTACCATTTTGCCTTTATCTTTCATGGTTTCACATTCTCAAGCACCATCATCCTTCAATTATACTGTTTCATACTTGGCAAGTTTGACATTGATTTCAACACATATGCAATAGTACATGTGCACTTGTTACTTTCAACTCGAACTATATATGTAAATAGAAGTTTTATTAAACCATTTTAAAACTCACACATACATTAAAAGGCGCACCAACTAACTTCAAATCTTGAATCCGCCTATATGTCTGTGCATTATTCTTTTAAAACCCTCCTATGGGTGAGTAAGAGAAGGTGGGAACAATGGTTTTTTGAAGATTGGAATCTCAGGGAATGGGTTTTTCAAGAGTGGTGGGACTGGAGGTAGAGGTGGCTTAGAGTAGGTTGGAATTGGAGGTAGAGGTGGCTTTTTGATGGTTGGAATTGGAGGTAGAAATGGTTGTTTGTATAAGGGAAAAGGTGGAAATTTTGGAAATGGTGGAAACTTGAAGAATGGCCAGAGGAAAGCAGAGGTGCATAAGGTTGTTGAGAATTTTAGATTTTCAACTGGTTTCAATGTCTGTTTTTCATTGTTTTCTGAATTGGTGAATACAATCTTGGAGGCTTCTATGCCATTGTGTGTTGGACATGGTGCAGCTGATGCACTATGGAGTTGTGCAAAACAATCTTCCTTCAATTTCCCATCTTTCACCATCTCTTTAGGAAGTAACACCTCGAATTTTCCGTCTTTGTCTAGTTTTCCCTCTCCTCTTGTATTGATCTCTCCATTTACATTCCTGCAGTTGATGGTAACACCAAGCCCTGAAAGAAAGAATCGTTATAGTCAGAGGCAGATCCAGAATTTGAAACGATGAATACAGGTTTTTACAAGCCTCAAACTAGTGGTACCACTACACTTGGTTATAACTATTAAATAAAAGCAGTCAGATGCACAAAGCTCCCTCTATGAACAGAGTTCAAGAAAGGTTTTCTTACATTTCTGCAGGAGGTTATTTTTTGTTTTAACGATTACGTACCTGAAAAGGCATGAATGGTCTTTATGTTACTCTCTTTGCAATCAGCACATTCCCCAAATCCAACAACCTGAACTGTCTTGTCATCAGCATAGCAGAAGCTCACTGCAAATAATAACAAAGAAACAGAGAAGATTCTGCCAAAAAGGGACTCATGAAGCCCCATTGGGATCACTATGCTAAGGCAAATGAGCTCTTTTGCCAAAAATGTGAAGATAAGAAAAAATTGATGTGTTGAGTATGTTTGATTGAGATGCTAAAGGGTATATATAGCACAAAAAATGGTAACATTTTTTATTAGTTACACTTGCAACCAACACATAGTTAAGCACATTCACATGAGCTTTTTGACTTATGGAATGTTTGAAAGAGGTTTGTAGCTAGCAAAAGTTAAGAAAAAATAACTAATATGGGTGAGTTGTTAGATCAAAAGTCATTAACTTCATTCAATGAAGTATCATCCAACTACAAACCTCGTCTGTTTTCTATTTCTAAACCTACTTAGCGGTTCTCATTTATGTAAATTTTGCTAAAATTCAGAGTAATTACATGTGAACTTTTGACTACTTTTAGTTGAATTGCCATTTGGGGTGTTCAACAAAAACTGTAAAATCAATTGTATTTATAAATTGACATAGTTGGTTTGGTTTGATCTTTTCTCAAATAAAAACGGATCCAAACCGAACCAAATTGACATTCTTTCTACTACTGTGCCTGATTTGCTTTTTTTTTTTTTTTTCTTGTGTGGAAGTAAATCCTTTGTCTCAATTTAACTATCTTACTTTTCTTTTTAGTCTGTTTCACACTAGTATCTCTTTTTATATTTAATAAGTTTCTCAATTCCAGCATTTTACATAGCTAGTTTAAAAGCATAAAATTTAAAGTACTTCATACATCTTTAATATAAGATAACAAGATTTAAAAGTCTCTCTTTATTTCTTAAACTGCATGTTCAATCAAACTAAGACACTTAAATTGAAACGGATGGAGTATATAGTAAAGAGAAAAAGGCAGGTATATCATGCTGGCATTTTCATGAAATGGGAATTATTTATCTTCTCCACACTCTCCGTGAATCAATGGACATTTCTCAACTAATTTTTCTTGCTATTAACTTCAAAATACTCATACTTATGGATTATATGCATCAGCATGCATATTATATTGCAATTAAGACTACTACTATACTATCAACCCTTCTTCTTGCGGGGATTCCCGTTTCAAAGGGAGTTCTTGACCCGTTGGAAAAAATGTTAGCTAACTCGTTCTACCATATTCGTCATCCTCCTTCAAATGATCTACTAAATGATATAATGCAGTATATCTTGTTTTAGTGCAATGAACCAAACACCCAATATAACTAATCTCTGCATTATAATCTCTATATAACTTGTCTGCGAATGAAACACCGCCTGTAGAAACTTGCATTTATACTTGTACAGTTCTACTACTATAATATGATTCGTCCCAAATCATCAGTTTCTCATCCAACCAATTGAACTAGAGTGTGTAGCCTACAGTATATGAGATAGGTCCATAAAATTTACCTTGTCATGTTATTGTTCTTTATTTAGTTTCTCTAACCACTACTAATAGTGAACTTTACCTTGCTGAGTACATGTTATTCGTTCTTTATTTAGTTTCTATATCACAGATAAATATTTCTATTGTATGCTTTAAAGATCCACAAGGTAAAAGGAGTCTTCCATACTCAAACAAGGCCACAAGAACCATTAGCTGGCCAAATCTATCTACCCAGAAAAAACAATAAATATTTGAAAGGAAAATATGAGAATGTGTTAGACAAAATTGTCTTTGCCACCTCCAACTACAAGTCAGTTGGCACTAAAAAGACATGGATGATAGGTTTTTCCCTCATGCTACAACAGTGGAGAACGTCTATGGATTCTATTTTCGGAAACCTATTTCATGTTTTCAACTATTCGCAAGTCTAACTCGGGGATCTCTAGCCTCAGTATCAGAAAGTTCAAGTCATTCACTTCTTCTTCTTCGACTTGTTGGAGAGCGATTGAGAATACGCAGTTCCCTGCATAAACACACACAAGGAGATTTTGATCATACCCAAGTCCAAACATAAAAAGAAATCATTTTAACATGATTTTAAAAAACTAGACAATAAAATATTTCCAACCACAAACCTCAAGCCATTCATCCGTGGATGCATCTGTTGTTGCTGTTCCAACTTCAACCTTTGCCTTTGGTGCTCTCTTAGTTTTCTATACATACATCAAAAGAAAGAAAATCAAAGGTTAAAAGGAAAAGGACCAACAGAAGTGCAATATACACTTTTCGGACTATAAACACACACATTTACAATAAGATTGTCTCGGCCTCATAGGTAAACCCCTCATACATTTTGTGCTCTTACAGTAATGCCCTTATGTGTACAGATATATCTAACTGTCGCCGCCATATCAAGTTTCAGTCAGTACCAAATTCTAAAGATTGTTGACACCAAACTAAATCCTACCATGGCAGGAGGATAGGGGTGTAAGAGAGGAAAAGTATAACCCTACTCACGAATGAGGCCATTCACACAAGTATTTATCAACCCACTCAGTATTTCTGATGCACTAGCAATATTCTTCTGCTCTCATGAGGTGCTTATATAAAGAGTAAATGTAATCACCTTTGAGAGATTTTGTATCTGACCACGAATCCAGAATCCAAGAAGGGCAAGGAGGGCAATTCCAAGACAAAACAAGAAAACAGACTCAACACTGAGAAGACCACCAGGCTCAGTCACTTCAATAGTGCCATTGTAGAATGTACTTTGAAAAGGGTTCTGGTCTATCTCATAAACAATAGTACCGACAAGATCAAAACTTCCGGGCTGCAACATTAAGAAAAAAGTTATTCAGAGTATGAACCAACAGCAGATAATAAAAGAGAAAAGCAGTACAAATGTTTGGCAAGCAACCAACCTGCATAAATTTGCTGACAGCAAATATATATGGGAAAGTGGCCTGAGCTGAAGGTGGAACTGTAGCATTGTTAAAAGCCTAGGAAATGGGAGAAGATACAAAATTAGCTAGGTCTCTAACGCAAATGACAGTGAAATGGCATGAAAATAGAAGACTCATTTGAACAGGAACTCCAGATTAACAACAGAAGATCACCAGAGCTTTCATCCTGTAAAAGCATAATTAAGCAATCGCTGCCCTTGTGACATATAAAAAAAATTCTTTACTTTCAAGATAATCTTGAAGTGATATTTTCTTCTCAAATAATTTACCATTTGTGTTACTTTAAGAACTTATCAATTTCAGTAATATACAGAAAACTAATGATAAACCTAAAATTATATCCAAGGAGCAATCATATTAAGAAATAAGACAGAAACCCAAATGGGGAAAAATTGTTTCCTTCGTGAGAAGAATGAGTTTTGTATACAAGCTCATTCAACTGGCAGCTAACCAGCTCATATCCCTTTTGCTTTTCCGCCCCCGGTGGGGGTGGGTATTATTAGTCTCAACTACTTCACCTTAAATTTAACATCCATTTTGAATGATATGTAGGATGTACCATTAAACTTGAATTAGCCACCACTATCGGCAAAGCACACCCCCAAGCTTCATAGGAGGAGCTCATTCCAACAACTATTAACTCCAATTCTCTATTGAGTCAGGGACAAATTAATGGCAACTGAACTTAGTGCAACTTGAAAAACAGACAACACACACTATACAATCAACAACATGCAATCCATGAAACACTCTGTCTAAGGAAATTTATAGAAAGTCCTACACAACTTCAGAAGCTTTTATCGAATTTATATTTTATCTATCCATTTCGAACAGATAACAATATAATTAATGTTCCAGTTTCTGGGGTATTTCTGTAATATTTCATTAAACTTGGACTTTGCACAAACAGTGGAATGTACTTTTTGGGTGAAGTAGTAATGATCTAAACTTTTTTATGAACAAGTCAAGAGGCTCAGAGCAATCACGATTCATGTCTATTGCTTGGTCATTCTTGATATTGTTTTGAAATAGAAATACATTTTGGAGATTTTCATATACATAAATGTTTAATTTATTTTTTTCATTTTTCACATTGTAAAACTGAAAATAATCTGCTCATTCTCGTCATCCTAAACCAATGTGAATGAACCTAAAAATTAAATAATGACCTTATTATTCATTAAGTGCACTAAATGTTCAAAGTCTTCTGATCACCAACTTTTAAGAAAATCAAAACAACCCATTTGTTAAAACCAGAAAAGTTAAGGGCCCTGACAACAACTTGCTTGAAAATTGGCTTGCTACAAAAGCAAGTGCATGAAACTTTAGCTAAATAAGGAAACTATTAACCTTAAGGTTAAAAGTCAACATGGAGAAACCTTAAATAAGATTGAATGTGACCCGAAGAACTCAAAACTCAGTGGATATGTAAATTCCAGCTTAAAGAACCAAAATAACAAGTAAAATAAATTTGAGATTAGAAGTTTCTCTTTCAGCATAAAGGACATAATATACCACAAATCTTATGGAATTATGGAAGTAGCAGAGTGTGTCCTAATTTTTACCAAAATAAATCCAAACAATTACCTGTACAGACAGATTTTGAACCAAATAGCGGTGATCAAAAGGAAGGTGAATGCTGGCTTGGATTGCAATGATATTCAAACTTGAATCCCCTGTAATAGACACCCAAAATTGTGAAATGAATCACTAAATTAAGCACTTGAAGGGGAGGATAAATACACTGAAACACAAAAGGATTACCATCATTTTTCATTCCAACTAACAGCTCACTTTCCTCACCAGCTGCCACTACTGCAAAGACGAAGAAATATGTTCTGAGAGATGCAATTCTTAAACTATTAAGTACTATCATTTAAGTAAAACAAGGAACAAAGAATGAAGATACAAAACAGAAAGGGATTAACTTACCCTTAGAAGGGTTTTTGGGGAAAACACAAACCGTGTCAATCCCAGGTGCGGGACTAAAACTATCACTGCCAAAATCTTGGACATCATCATTAACAATTCCAAGATCTCCTGCTTCTTCAGTGCCTTCTACCACATCTGTTTCAGGGTCGGATTGACATCTAGCAACTATGAAGAAAGTCAAAACAATAAGAAACCAACATGAAATGCAGGAAATATTTAATGGGGTCTCCTCCTAATAATGAACTGCAAAAGCAGAAAAACTCATAAGCAAATCAGCTATACAAATCCTCTGTAACCTTTCTTCTATAATCATGCCCAAAGTCTAGAAGACAATAGTCAATAAGGTATGCAAACCTCAAGAATAACTAACTGAAACCTGAAAATCAAGCAACTGAACTACTCTATTAGGTGGGATCTATGCATGCATCAACAGTTCTTTCCCATGTCATATATAAAATGAGATTATAACAAGAAATTATCAAATCAAAGACAGTTAATTTAACTACCGAATTAGTAGTACAACGTTTCCACTATTGCCACCCACAGCACAATTCAAATTCTGACTTATTTCCAAATACCAAATTTTGCTTTAACTTCCGTTTCCAAATGGAGAAGATTATCAAGGTATGTAGCCTAAGCATTCCGTATCTCCAATTAGACACAGATTGACAAATCACATATTCACATCCCACAACACATCCACTAGGAAACAAATACATAAAAGAATTTCAAAAACAAATAGCAAGAGGCTGATATTTGCGAGTGATCTCGGATATCTAGTGCATCTCAACTTTTAACAGTAAATAGAAACCTCGATTGCATCCGAATTGAATCTCAATTTCAAAGATCACACAAAAAATGATTGCAGGTAAGAAGTATAGATATGTATACAACGGAGAGATCTGGATCTGAGGAAACTAACCTTGAATAAATGGTGCAGAGAAGAGGATGATAGCGAGGAAAACAGAGAAAACCCTAATTGACATTGTAGATCGAAGATGAAGACGAAGAGGAGAGAGCTAACAGAAATGTAGAGCTGAGCTAAGGGGGACAAAAAAAGCCCAGAAAAACCAGCACTTTTGTCGTTTTTCAGCTACGGTAAAACAGAGGAATAGGAAGTGAATCTCCTCGTGTTACGAAATACGGATATCCAAACCAAACCAATACGGGGGCCCAAGTTAACTTTTCCAATTAACCAACGTTTTTTTAATGGAAAAATTAGTTATCCTATTTTTAAAAAAAAAAAATTAAATAAATATATATTACTCTCACTGTCTCAATTTACGTGACACTTTTTAGAATTTGAGATTCAAACAAATTTATCTTAGACCGTAAATTTTTCATATATCTTTTAATTATTTTGAATTGTCAATTATTGTGACTTATAATACTTTTTACGTAATTTACAAATATATAAATTTCATTTTTAAAAAATTAAAGATTTCACGCGCAAATTTCCGGTCAAACCTAAATTATTTGACTCTCGAAAAATGAAAAGTGTCACATAAATTGGGACATAGAGAGTAAAACTTTATTTATTTTCATTAAGATTAAAATGTTTCAATCTAAATGTACATTTGAATATTAAGATATGCATTAGGCTTTATTTGTTTGCATTTAATGAAGATCAGAATCTTAATCATTTAGATTCAGTCCATTAAGTGCGTTTTATTTTTAGATTCAACTCATTAAGTTCATTTGTTTCTTTTTTTTTTAAAAAAAAAATCTTAATGGATCTATTCCACAATAAAATAATGCACAACTTATGATTTCTCTCTCTCCTGCCGTCTCTCCCTCTCTTTTTTCAATCAAATATTAATTTTTTTTCTCTTGAACATATAAGTTTTCATAATCTTTACAAGTATTTTTTTTTTCCTTGAGAAAATATTAACCAATACTAAGATTATGTCAAATATATAAATATGTATATATTTGAGGTCTCTTACGCCAGAGGGTCATTCAATGATTGTTGGAAAGAGTTTGGTTAATTTGTCATTGTTGATGGTAGAGTAGTTGCAAGATGTTTTTAATATAATTTTTTATGGGTTGTTGCCCCTCTACACTAAAAATAATAAGAAGGTCGAGTAAGTTGATGAGACGATCATGATTACTTTAACTAATTTGGTGTGATGATTATCTTTTCAGAGTAAAAATTACCCTAATTGGAGTTGTAGTGCTGGAGTCTTCCATGAAAGTGGCCTTAGAGGATCATAGGTGTGTGGTGAGAGAGACACCACATGTCCCCCAAACATTTAGTGTTCAATTTCTTGGGATTTAGAATATCTTTCTTCAAATTTGGGATCTGTTGGGGTGATGTTTGGGTATTTTTCTTTGTTATATTTTTAGTTTTCTTTTAACGGTCCGTGGATATTTGGGGTGTGTTTTTTAGATTGCTCAATATATTTTTTTCATTATTTCGGGTCAGTGACCCATATTCATTTTTTAATTTTATTTTCTCTATTCTAGCCTCACTTAGAGTGGTTTTCTAGCTATCATTCATTTGGTGATTAGCAATGTTAGTAGTTTGATTATTAGTATCACAGATATTATTATGGTTATTGAGTTCATGAAATTTATCGAAGAGCGCATCAAACGTTTTTACATGTGTGTAGATGTTCCTTTTTGGTGCCTTGTCTTTTTTCGGAGGGTGTGTCTTTAACTTTCTCAAACTCTTCATTTTGTGGAATGAAATTGTTTGCCATATTATTTTTTCGACATCTCTCTTCTCTGGATGTTGAAGGTCTTTGTTCATTTGGGATTGTCTTAGTGAGATGTCTACAATTTAGCAGTATATGACATAGTCTCCCACAACTTATACACAAGATTCCATCCCTATCATAGATCACTTTCTATTTATGATTATGTTTCTGATCATGACATTTATTTTCATTGACTTTTTAGAAACTTGTATGCAAATCATTGCATAGCGTCCTTTGAGGGTGGCTAGTGTGCAAGTGTCAGTACTTAGGAGTGATCCAAGTCTCATTCCCACTTTCTCTAAAGTTCTTCTATCATAAAACTTTGTTGGTATAGTTGTGAGAGTCTACTTCAGATTGCAGTGTGAGTTAACATAGACGCTTCAAGGACAATGTTCGATTTCTACATTTTTAACTAATAAAAAGTTGCTTTAACACAAATCAAGAGCCTTCGTATAGGGCTCTATTCAAGTTATATCTACTTAGCTGAATATTGCAATATAGAAATCCATCCTACATGGATTAAGAACATTGTAGGGTATGTTAGTGGTTCAGCCCCCACTAAGCTCTTCGTTGTATACTGATAGTACGATTGATTGAGTTTAGGGATGGCAATAGAGCAGGTAAGGGTGGGGCAAATCTTGACATGCTAAGATTTTGATCCATTCTACCCTATCCTATTTAACATTTTTCAAAAAAATTGTCCTATCCTACTCCGCCCTACTAAGCCCTGCCCCGCCCCACCCCGTTTATGCTTTTTCTTATTTGCAGTAATCTTCTAAACAAATTTTCTAGTTTCAAAAAAGAAATTGTGATTTTTAAGTTTTCATGTAATTGCAGATTTTCGTTATTAACGTTTAAGTATAAATTATTGGTAGCTTATATAGAATTAGTTTTGGGAGAAATTGCACAATGCACGTTTATATATAGTAGTAATAATTATAATATATGCAATGCACAACCATAGACACCATCTTTTCTTCAATATGCTTTTTTTATTGAGCTGTTTTGTTAGAGCATTAATGCACAGATTGATTTTAGTAAAAAGATAGTGGTAAGAATAACTAGGATGGAGTACTATTAAATTGACCTGTTCTACCTCGCCCGCTCCACCCTATTTAACTGTTCCCCTACCCTACTCCGTTAAGAGGTTTTTTCTACCTAATTGTCATTCCTAGTTTCATATTTTTGTGTAGGAAAATTAATGTTTAACGTGGGTAACTTCCTTCATATATAATGCTTGCAATATTTGGTGGTTCGAGTGATGGATAAGACTTGAGAGGCATCTACAAAAAGTAATAATTTCCACCACAGATCCTCAAGAACTCACTACCACTTTAAGATATTAATAGGTGAGGAAGAAGTTCAATGTTATCCTGTCCCTGCCAAAATATATTCTTGTTCTTGAAAAGGAGATTAAAGCAACCATCAATTTATGGCCTCAACATGTATAGAAAATGACATATCCTTTCCATTCTATAAGAATCATTTTTAACCTTATCCATATCCAGATGCCACAACTCTGCACCAAGCTTTACATGCATATGAGTATTTTACCACCTTCTAAGAAAAATCATTAATCACGAAGAGTGTTTGATTATTATCTTAATATATCTTCATTTTACGTGTACATGAGAATAATTAAAATTTTAAAATAGTGAATAAATAAAAGTGAACGGACGGTGAACCAAACACATGGATAACACATAGAGATGTTCCGAATAGTAACAGCAATTTGTTTGGCCCAATAATAAACACAAGAAGCAGATAGATAAGCGAAGGTGCCATTACAAATATCTTCAGTTTCGGAAATGGCAACTTCTTTAGCTTCTCAACTTTCTGGTCCAAAATCCGCCATTTCCTTTTCCTCTCCACCACACTTTTCTGGTCTCCGTCCATCTTCTAATTTCAAGCTCGACAATACTCACTCTTTTTTCCAAAATGTTGACTCTCACTTACGCCTTTCGCCCTCTCACAAAGGTTGCAGACCCGTCGTCTCCATGGCTGGCTCCGGCAAGGTACATAAACTTTTACATTATATATTTGGTTTAGTAGATTTGGTCAGTTTGTTAATTGAATTGTCTCAACATTTGAGGAAGAAAAAGAGGCTCTGTGTGTCATCTGAATTGATACAAGTTACTAGAACAGAGTATGGTACAATGACTGTATTGAACCACTTTTACTGAATAAACAGCAAATTAGAAATAGCAACTGCATTAACAACTTATTTATTACCTTGTTTTCAACTATGTCTTCAATCCAAACTAGTTGGGGTTTACTACATGAATCCTCTATATTTATTCTACTCTATTTGAGCCCCCTTTCTTGTTTAGGGGACTACTTCAAGATCCCACCTTAGCACACTGGATTAGGCTGGTTGGCTTCTTCTTTATAAACAAGCATCCAATGCAACATAGGTTAGATTTGTCATGACACTAGAATTCTCCCCTAAAATGCATTATGGTAGCTTTCACAAATTTTCTAGGTCTCCTGTAATACATTTGAACTTTAAATTATCGCCCTTTTCGTATTGGATGTCTGATTATAGATTTGTTATTGTTTGCAGTTCTTTGTTGGTGGCAACTGGAAATGTGTAAGTATTACATCTTATGTCCTCTTGTCTAGTTATGTAATTGAAATTTGAAACCCCTCTTTTTCATAATGGGCGGTGGCGTTTATTTCCCTATGATTTTTTTGTTTTCGTAACTTTGTCAATGTTTCTCCCAGAATGGAACAAAGGACTCCATAAGCAAGCTTGTATCTGATCTGAACAGTGCGAAACTCGAGTCAGATGTTGGTGAGTTCTTCAATGTTGTTCACTTCCCATGGCATCAAGCTGTATGTGCATTATGCATATCCAGCTAGCTATGAAGCTGTCTCAATGACTTTCTACGGTATTTAGATTTTGATTACAGAGCAACCTTTGTAAGCTTGTAATAATTGCCACTTTCTTTGACCCTAGTTTGCTGACTACTACTTCTCACCCTATATTCAATACAGTTTGTTGTGCATATCCCTTTCATGGTGCTGTTCTAGGATGATATCTCATTTTTCGTCAAGGCCACACGGATAACACCGTGCTCTTTTTTTTTCCGTTTATTCTTGTATTTGAAATCTGAAATGATTCTTTCCTTGTCTTGGTAATACTGGTATTCAATTTTAACAAGAATGAAGTTGATTATTGCATTAATGAAAAATATAGAAACCTTATAAGAATTGTGAAGATTTGCGGCCATATCTACATGTCCTGTTGATACTTATCCTTTATAAACCTAGACGTAGAGAGAAGTTTTGGAAAAGCAAATCATCTTTGAATGTTCTGGCCATTGGATTTAGAAGCAAACTCATGTTAATTAGCCTGCTCAAAGAGTGTTGCAAAAGGCATGACAAAGGCACACAAAAGATGATGCTTCTGTTAAGGGGATTCCTTTTTGTGTTTCTTGTTTGCGGGTCTGCTGCATTTTAGATGATTCAGTTGTTCATCCTACTCTACTCTCATTCTCTTTATTCTTTCTTTGCTTCCCAATATTTACTCTGTAGTATCAATAAAGATGTAATACCAGTATTTGTAATTGGATTGTCCATGTCCAAAGTTTCATGAATGTTTGGTGCTGATAGCCCAGTCCTTCCAGAGTATGCACCGTAATGGCTTCGGCATTGTGATATCATATCCGAAATAGATACAACACTTTCTCCACCTATCATACTGATTTTCTTCATCTTCATCGGTCAACTAATCAAGATTGCTGAAAATATTATTATTTTCTAACATTCATATACTGATTTTATATTTTGAATCAGTTGCTAACACAAAATAATATGTTCTTCTTGGATACATGCAGATGTGGTTGTAGCACCTCCCTTTCTGTACATTGATCAAGTGAAGAGTTCACTAACTGATAGGATTGAGATTTCTGGTCAGAATTGCTGGACTGGCAAAGGTGGAGCTTTCACGGGTGAAATCAGGTTAAGCTCACATGGAAAATTAAATTTAAATCAATTAATGCGCCAGAATTGCTTTGTTCTTCACTATATGATGGTTTATGGTAATTCAACAGTCTGGTTTCGAATGTTAATTTGCAGTCTTTCCAAATTTTCTGAAAATCCAGACCAAAATTCACTTATTTTTCTTTTATAATGATGGTGTCCCGGTTAGCAAGGCACACCTCTGACTATTCTATCTGCTACCTGCTACCTCCCACTGGCATATGTATCCGGTAACTTTTTTCCCGAAGGCTTAGTTAAATAGAAGTAATGACCTAGCATTTTTGGCTCCTTGGGTATTTGAACTCTTCTACCTCCTCAAGGTACTGGTAACATCTGTTTACACTCTACCCTCCCCAGACCCCACTTAGTGGAACTGGGTATGTTGTTGTTGGGTATTTGAACTCTGATAAAGATAGGAGCTCAATAGCTTTCTTACAACCAAACTATAAGGGGATATTGCCCCCATTAAAGGAGCGGCAAGATGGCTAACTAATCTGTACAAGTTAATTCTTCCTTAACCTGATTTTTGGCATCGTTTTAATTGGTTTGGGTTCTTACAGGGTGCATCGAACCAATGTTTTTCTTCTAATTGTAATAAGAGAGTATTGACTATATTTTCACCAATAGGGCCTGCATGACATGGTAGTTGGGATCAGAAGTTTCTTTTTGTGTTCTCTCTATGGTTATAGTCTTAGTTGCGCGGACTCTTCACTTTTGTTGCCGCACCCGTCTCGGATTCTTCAAAAATACACTACTTTTGGCGAATCCGCCACGCACCTGTTGGCATTTTTGAAGAGTCCGAGAAACATAGGTTATAGTTATCTTTTTCTGGAAAAAGGTAACAATTTTAGCAACAAAAAACTGTACTAAGAGCTGTATCTACAGTTTGAAAGGAGAAGAAGTGTTCCCTTGTTCTTCTTGCAAGGGTTCTAGGATATCTAACAATGAATCTACTTATTGTAGTTCTTCTTTACACCAAAAAATGAAGCAAAAGCATAGAAGTCATCTTAATCTTCTGGACAAGCCTGACTATGTCTTTGAAACATCTTGATTTCCTTTCCTTCCAAACAGTCCACCAAATACAAGCCAGAATTTTACTACATCAAGTAAAGAAAGCCACTTTGATGGGTATTTTCTCCCAGCTGTGTTTTCAGTGCCTAATACCAGCCTGCTATCCAGTATGATTTAAGGCTGTGTATGAAGATTTGCCTTAGCCATGTCAGTCTTTCTTCTTGATCAATAGTACCATGAAATTGCTTCAGTATTCTGAAGTAATCTGAAGCCAATTGATTTCCCAATTATTAAGAACTCTTCTGAAGTTTATTCTGTTGACTCCAAGTTTCAGGGAAGGCATCTTTGAGAGGTCCATGCCCAATCCAAATTATCAGTAGGATTTTTTTGTTCTTTAGTGTGGGATTTCAGGTTGAATCAAACCGCGACTTTGAACTT